>CABHPH010114051.1:0-56618 GCA_902168325.1 Peromyscus nudipes
GTGTGTGTGTGTGTGTGTGTGTGTGTGTGTGTGTGCAACAATTAATGAAAAAAGAGACCATGAATTTGAAAGAGCAAGTAGGAGCATATGGAATGGTTTGGATGGGGAAAAGGTGGAAATGATGTAATTACTTTATAATCTTAAAAATGAAATAATTGAAAAAACTTTAAGATTCATTTTATGTATATTTTTGCCTGCATGTATGTTTGTGCATCATATGTGTGTCTGGTGCCTGAGGAGGTCAGATGCCCTTGAACTGGAGTTATGGATGATTGTGAACCACCTCGTAGGAGCTGGAACCTGAACCTGGGTCCTCTGCAAGAGCAACAAGTGCTCTTAACCACCAAGCCATCTCTCCAGAGTCCTTTTCTCTCTTTTTGAGACAGGGTCTCACATGTAACCCTGGCTGGCATGGAATGAGCCCAGGATGGCCTCAGACTGATGGCAATCCTCCTGCCCCAGCTTCACGAGTGCTAGGATTATTTATAGAAGTGATGTCCAATTTTGTTTTTCTTTTCTTCTTTGCTTATGGCTTAAATGATCACACAAAATAATGGTTTCATCATGGCATTCTTTTTCATCTCCTCCTTGGGACTCCCCTCTCTGGCTGTCCCCTCTCACTTTCACGCCACATCTGTTCTATTCCCCCTTCCTGAAAACCTCTTTTCCTCTCTTGTGCCCTTTCTATTTTATGACTCACATCTGCCCACACCTAAAATCAAAAGCTAGGAGCCTCATGTGAAAAGAACACACAGTGTTTGTCTTTCTGAGTCAAGGTTACTTTATTGAGTATCATAATATCTAGGTCCAACCATTTTCCTGTACATTTCAAAATTTCATTTTTCTATAGGTCTGAATAAAATTCCGTTGTGTGTAGATACCACATTTTCTGTGTCCATTCGTCTATCGATGGGCATCTAGGACGATTCCACTTCTTTGATACTGTGAACAGAGTAGTAATAAGCTTGGGTGTGCAATCATTTCTGTGGTGTGATGTAGAATCCTTTGAGTATGTGCCTAGAATGGTATAGCTGGGTTTCATGGTAGCTCTACTTTTAATACTCTGAAACATCTCCACACCGACTTTGACTTCCGTAGTGATTGCGCCAGTTTACCGTCCCATCAGCACCCTTCCCTACACCCTTGCCAGCATTTATTGTCTCGTTTTTGTGTTAAGTCACAGCTATCCTGACTGTGGTGCAATGGAATACCAAAGTAGTTTTAATTGTACTTCCCTGAGAAGAAGGGCTAGTGAACACGTTTTACATTTGTTGGCCATTTCTGTTTCCTCTTTTGAGAGCTGTCTGTTTAGTTCATTAATTCTTTTATTGATTTGAAGTTTTGTTTTTATAGTATTTAAGTTTTACCATTAAAAAAACATATTCTAGATACAACTCCTTGTTGTGGTTTGAAGGTGAAATGTTGCCCATAAGACTCATATTTTTAAATACTTGGTCCCCAGCTGGTAACATTGTTTGGAAAGTCGCTGTGGGATGTTCTGTATGGCAAATATGTTAATAAATAAAACACTGATTGGCCAGTAGAAAGACAGGGAGTATAGGTGGGACTAACAGAGAGAATTAAGGGAACAGGAAGGGAAGTAAGGGACTGCCTGGAGCCACCGCCAGGACAAGGAAGATGTAAGGTACCAGTAAGCCACGAGCCACGTGGCAAAGTGTAGATGAATAGAAATGGGCTGAATATAAGAGTAAGAGCTAGACAATGATAGGCCTGAGCTAATGGCCAAGCAGTTTAAATAATATAAGCGTCCGTATGTTTATTTTATAAGTGGGCTAAGGGACTGCCAGGGCTTGGCGGGACCCGGAGAGAAAACTCCAGCTACAGAAAGTTGTGGGACCTTTAGGAGGTGGAGCCTTTCTGTAGGAAATGGGTCATTGGGAGTGCCTTAAGTCTTGGTAGCCGGGTCCTGCCTCCTGCCCACTCTCTGCTTCTTGATTGTTGTACCTGTTGCTGTGTCATGACTCTGTGGAGCTCTAAGTCCAAATAAACCCTTAAGTTGTGTGGTGGTTTGAATAAAATTGGCCCCTGTAGGCCCACAGGGGGTGGCACTCTTAGGAGGTGTGGCCTTGTTGGAGGAGATGTGTCATTAGGGTGTGGACTTTGAGGTCTCAGAAGCTCAAACCAGGCCCAGTGTGTCACTGCTACTTCCTGCTGCCTCCAGATTCAGATGTAGAACTCCCAACTCCTTCTCCAGCACTGTCTGCCTGCATGCTGTTATGTGTCCCACCATGATGATAATGGACTAAACCTCTCAACTGTAAGCCAACCCCAATTAGATGTTTTGCTTTATAAGAGTTGCCATGGTTATAGTGTCTCTTCACATCAATAAAATAAACTAAAGTTGCTTTTGTCAGAGTATTTTATCCCAGCAAGGAGATAACTAAAACAGCCCCTGTCTGAAGCCTAGCTGCAGATTACTCTTCCATCCTGTAGGATGATGACAGTTTCCTTTGTTCAGGAGCTTTTAAATTTCATGTCTCTGCATTTCTCAATTCTTGGATTTCTCCTCTGCTGAGGATGTCTTTCTGTATGCTGTGAATGTGTTGCTATGATTGATTGATAAATAAAACGCTGATTGGCCAGTAGCCAGGCAGGAAGTATAGTATAGGTGGGATAAACAGAGAGGAGAATTATGGGAAGTGGAAGGCTGAGTCAGGAGATGCTGCCAGCTGCCGCCGCCATGGGAAGTAAGATGTAAAGATACTGGTAAGCCACAAGCCACATGGCAAGGTATAGATGTATAGAAATGGGTTAATTTGAGATGTAAGATCTAGCTAGCAAGAAGCCTGAGCCATTAGGCCATACAGTTTTAATTAATATAAGCCTCTGTGTGTTTACTTGGGTCCAAGTGGCTACAGGACTGGTGGGTGAGACAGGTTTGTCCTGACCACGGGCCAGGTGGGACACAGGAAAACCCCAGCTACACTCCTCTGTGCCATTAGGGTCTTATTTAGGAAGTCCTTGACTATACCTGTGTCTTGAACTGTTTCGTCTATGTTTTCTCCTAGTGGTGCAAAGTTTCAGGTGTTCCATGGAGGTCTTTGATCCACGTGGAGTTGATTTTTGTTGTTGTTGTTGTTTTCAACATGAGAACTATGGAGCTAGTCCCAATCTTCTCCATGAGGAAATCCAACTTACTGAGCAGCAATTGTTAGAGAGCCTGCCTTTTCCTCAACACCTATTTTTGACACTTCTGTCAAAACACAGGTGGCTGTAGCTGTGTGGTTCTATTTCTGGGTCCTGTATTTTGTTCCATTGGGCTACATGTCTGTTTTTGTGCTGGTAACATGCTATCTTTGGTATTATGGCATCTGGTATAATTTGAGGTCTGCTGTTATGACAGCTCTATAAGTGTTCTTCCTACTTAGGATTGCTTTGACTATCCACAGTCCTTTGTGTTCCCATATGAATTTTATGACTTCCCCACCAGTCCTGTGAAGATTGTCATTGGAATTTTAATGGGAATTGCATTGATTGTATAGCTTACTCTTGGTAGTATAGTCATTTTTGCAATATTATTTCTGCCAAATCTGATGTCTCCCATTTCCTTGACTGAGTTCATTCCCAGGTACTTCATTTTTTTTTCTGCTCTTGTGAATGGAATACTTTTCTTAATTTCTTTCTCAACACATTCCTTATAAGTATTGTTGTAGAATACTATTTTAAGATGTGTTACATTCATTTATACTGTGGAATATTTGTTTAATGATGCAAAGACGTGTTGCATCCTTTTATGCTGCATTTGTTTAACTCTGTGAAGCTGTGTTACTTTACCTGTCTAAAACACCTGATGGTCTAATAAAGCTGAATGGTCAACAGCGAGGTAGGAGAGTGATAGGCGGGGCTGCCAGGCAGAGAGAATAAATAGGAGAAGAAATATAGGCTTGAGAGAAGAGGAGGATTGAGGAAAGGAGAAGGATAGGAGGACACCGGGGGCCAGCCACATAGCCACACAGCCAGCCACACAGCCATCCAGCCACATAGCCACATAGCCAGCCACACAGCCATCCAGCCACATAGCCACACAGCCAGCCACACAGCCATCCAGCCACAAAGCCACACAGCCAGCCATGGAATAAGAAGGAAAGAAAGACATATAAAATAAAGAGAGGTGAAAATTCCAGAGAAAAAACATAGAAGAAGAGAAACAAGATAATTTGAGTTAGAAAAGCTGGATAGAAACAAGCCAAGTTAAGGCCGGGAATTCATAAGTAAGAATAAGTCTCTGTGTGTTTATTTGGAAGGTGTGTGGTGGGCCCCCAAAGAGCAAAGAGTTTAAAAAAAAAAAACAACTACAAGGTATATATCAAAGTTACTGATTTTATTTTATTTTATTTTTTCAAGACAGGGTTTCTCTGTGTAGCCCTAGCTGTCCTGGAACTTGCTGTGTGGATCAGGCTGACCTCAAACTTAGAGATCTGCCTGCCTCTGCCTCCTGAGTGAGGGATGAAAGGTGTGCACCATCACCGTCATCCAGTTTTTGAAAGTCACTAAATTTTTTTAATGTTGGTTTTATATCCTGAAATTTATTGAGAGTGTTAACTAACCTAATAGTTTTCTGGCGGAGTCTGTAGGGTCTTTTAAGTATAGAACTATCTCATCTGCAAATAGAGATGATTTGGCTTCTTTTCCTATTGGTATTCTTTTCGAATCATTCTCTTACTGTTGTAGCTCAGCTCTTTAGCTTTGTTTTGAATGGGAGTAGAAAGAGTAGTCACCTTGTCTCAGTCCAGATTTTAGAGGAAATGCTCTCAGTTTCCTCCCACTTGTATAGTGCTGGTTACGAGTATATGTCCTTTATTGTGTTGAGGCATGTTCTGTTAATTTCATTTTTTCCCTAGGACTTTTATAAGAATAGCCTGCTGAATTTCATCAAGTGCCTTTTCTGCATTCATTAAGATCATCATGTGATTTTTGTCCTTCTATCTATTTACATGGTGTATTATGCTTATTTATTTGTGAATGTTGAACCAGCTCGTGTCCTTGAAATGAAACCAACTTGATAGCGTTGTCTTGGTTACTGTTTTATTGTTGTGAAGAGACACCATGACCAAGACAGTTTATAAAAGAAAGCATTTAATTGAGAGCTTGCTTACAGTTTTAGATGGTTAGTCCACAGCCATCATGGTGAGAAGCATGGCGGCAGGCAGGCAGACATGGTGCTGGAGTAGTAGCTGAGAGCTTGCATCTGGTCTGAAAGTTGCAGGCAAAGAGAGAGAGAGAGAGAAAGTGATATTGGGCCTGGTATGGGCTTTTGAGACCTCAAAGTCCATTCCCAGTGACACACATCCTCCAACAAGGCCATGCCTCCTAACCTTTCCTAATGAGTCCACCAACTGGAAACAAAACACTGAAATATATGAGCCCATGGGGGCCATTCTCATTCAAACCACCACAAGCAGTAAGTATTTATTTTATTATTATAAATTTAGAATTTTATTTTTAAATTGTATGTGTGTGTGTGTGTGTGAGAGAGAGAGAGAGTGAGAGAGAGAGAGAGAGAGAGAGTATATTCCTCCCTTCCAAGTACTAACCAGACCCTACCCTGCTTGCTTCTGAGGTCAGTCAAGACTGGGCATGTTCAGGGTGGTATGGCCACAGACGTGAGGGTTTTTTTTTCTGTGTATGTGTATGCATATGTGAGTACAGGAGCCTGCAGGAACTATAGGTATTGGATTCTCCTGGAGCTGAAGTTTCAGCTGACTGTGAACCACCTGAAAAAGGTGGGAATTGGACTCGGGTCCTCGGCAGGAGCAATCTGTGCTATTAATGGCTGAGTCAATTCTCCAGTTCTTATTTTTAAATTATCCCTGCCCTCCCCCCACCATGTGCAGGGAAGTGCAGGTACCCACAGAAGTCAGGAAAGGGCATGGGATCCCTTAGAACTGGAATTACAGGCAGTTGTGAGTGGCCTGATGTGGGTGTTGGGAACCGAACTCCAGTCCTCTGAAAAAGAAGCAAGCAGTCTTAACCACTGAGCCGTCTCTCCAGCCCCTGAGCTTAAATGTGTTGTTGAATTTGGTTTGCAACTATTCTATTTTGTTGAGAAATTTTGCGTGGTTGTTCACCAGGGATATTTGTCTGTTGTTTTCTTTTTTGTTATTGTGTTTTCATCTGGCTTTGGAATTATGGGAATTATGGTAATACTGACCTCATACCGCGAGTGGGGTCATGTTCCTCCCCTTTCTCTTGTGGAGTAGTTCGAGAAATGTTGGTGTTAGATTGTCTTAAAAGTTTGCTAGACTGCATTAGTGAATCTGCAGGAGCTTCTTCATAGGGAGACTTAAATCACTGCTTCAATCTCATTGTTTGCTAACCGTTTACTTAAATAGTTTCTATCTTCTGGCTTTGATTTTGGTAGACCACATTAGTTTGGAAATTTATCCACTAGGTTTCCCAGCTTTTTAAAATATAACTTTTCAAAGACCTTCCAAATAATCTGGATTTCTCTGGAGTCTGTTCTGTTCACCACTTCTCTCTAATCTCTCATTTTCTTAATTTGGGTCTTCTCTTGCTTTGTGTTGGTTTGGTTGGGGGCTTGCAATACTGTCAATTGTCTCAAAGAACCAACTATTTGTTTAAATGATTCTCTTTTGAAAAGACTTTAAAATTATTTTAAAAACTCTCTCTCTCTCTTTGCGTGTGTGTGTGTGTGTGTGTGTGTGTGTGTGTATAGTGTAGTGTGTGTTTGCATGCTTGTATGGTACCCATGGAGGCTAGAAGCTTTGGATTCTCATGAAGCTGGATTTATAAGTGTTTGAGAACTGCCTAATGTGGAAGCCCCTGTTTGAGTGATTTTACGTATTGTTCTCTTAGTATCTACTTCATTAATTTTTACTCTAATCTTTTATTTGTCACTGTATATTGGGTTTGGGGTTGGCTTCTTCTTGTTTATCTAGAGCCTCGTCAGGTTATTTGCTTGAGCTGTCTCTGATGTTAAAATGAGTGCTTACAGATGATACTCTCCTTCAGGACTGCCTTGGCTGTATTCTGCAGGTTCTCTTAGGTTGTGCATCGTTTTGATTCGGAATTGAAATTTTTTTCTCTCTGATTTCTTTAGTAACCTACTGTTCATTCAATACTATTTTGTTCACTCTCCAAGTATTTGTGTAGTTTCCAGGCTTACTATGGCCGTGGGTTTCTAGTTTTATTCCACTCTGGTCTGATAAGGTGCCAGGAATTATTTTGATTTTTTAGACTTGATTTGTGGCCTGTAATGTGATCAGTTTTAGAGAAGGCTCCATCTGTCACTGGAAAGAGTGCATATTTCCTAACTTTTGGATGGAATATTCCATAAATACCTTTTAATCAAGTTTTTCTATGGTGTAATTTAGCTGTGATGTTTCATTGCTGATTTTAGTTTAGAAGACTTATCTAAATATATGAGTAGGGTATAGAAGCCCCCCACTATTCTTGGTTGTTGTTTGTTTTTTTTGCTCTTTTGGGGGGCCCGGCATCCAGCTCCCAAATAAATCACACACAGAGGCTTATTCTTATTTAAAAATGCTTGGCCTTAGCTTGGCTTGTTGTTAGCCAGCTTTCCTTAACTTATTATCTTGTCTACCTTTTGCCTCTGGGCTTTTCCCATTCTCTTACTTATGCAAATCTTACTCTTACTCCGTGGCTTGCTGTGCAGCTGGGCGGTTGGCTCCTGAAGTCCTCCTTCTCTGGCTATTTCTTTTTTTCTTCTCCCAGATTTCTCCTTCTATATATTATTCTCTCTGCCTGCCAACCCTGCCTATTCTTTCTCTTGCCTTGTTATTGGCCATTCAGCTCTTTATTAGACCATGAGGTGTTTTAGACAGGCAAAGTAACACAGCTTCACAGAGTTAAAAAAATGCAACATAAACAAAAGTAACACACCTTAAAAAAGTATTCTACAACATTCTTGAGTCAGGATCAATATGTCTTCTTATTCCTTTGGTATTTGTTTTATGAAATCAAGAGCCCCAATGTTTGGTGCATAAATACTTATAATGGTTATATTTTCCTGACGAATTATCTTCTTTATTAATACATAGTGGCCTTTTAAAAAATCTCTTCTTATTAGTTTTGATTTGAAATATACTTTATCAGACATGAGAACCACTCTGCTAGCTTGTTTATGTCTTCTTTTCTCTTGATAAGTCCATCTCCAGCATTTGACGCGGTGTTTGGCTGTCTTTCCAAGTTTAATGAGTTTCTTAGGGGTCAACAGATATTGGATCTTATTTTTTTTTTTATTTATTATGTATACAGCATGTATGACTGCAGGCCAGAAGAGGGCACCAGATCTCATTACAGATGGTTGTGAGCCACCATGTGGTTGCTGGGAATTGAACTCAGGACCTCTGGAAGAGCTGCCAGTGCTCTTAACCTCTGAGCCATCTCTCCAGCCCTGGGTCTTATTTTTTTTTTAATTCATTTAGTCTACATTTTTTAATTGGTGAGTTGAATTAGTTTCTACTGAAGGTTGCTACTGAGATGAGTTTGGTATTTCCTATGACTTTGTTAATTGTCCTGGTTGGTCATATCACTGGGAGTTTTCTTATTCCTGCCCTGTTAGTATTAGAGGTTTTCTAGTCTGCTGTGTTGGATGTGATTGGATCATTCCCTGTTCTTTGTTCATCTATTCCTTGTACCAGGCTTTTTCTTTTGGGTCACCAACCAGCTTCCAAATCATGATGCAGAGACTTATTATTAGTTTTTTTTTTAAAGATTTATTTATTTATTTATTATGTATACAGTGTTCTTCCTGCATGTATCCCTGCAGGCCCAAAGAGGGAACCAGATCTCATTACAGATGGTTTTCAGCCACCATGTGGTTGTTGGGAATTGAACTCAGGACTTTTGGAAGAACAGCCAGTGCTCTTAACCTCTGAGCCATCTTCCAGCCCTTATTATTAGTTTTGAATGCTCTGCCTCACTTAGACATGTTTCTGGCTAGCTCTTTTAATGTAAATTAACCTGTTTCTCTTCATTTACCTTTTGCTCCAGGGCTTTTAAACTTTTCTTTCTGTATACCTTACTTTCACTGCTTCTTGTGTCTGTCTGTCTGTCTGTCTGTCTGTCTGTCTGGTGACAGCTGCCTGAGTTCTTATCCAGGGTGTCTCCCTCTTCCTTTTTCTCCACCCAAGCCTAGATTTTTCCTCCTATTTATTCTCTCTGCTTGCCAGCCCTGCCTATCCTTTTTCCTGCCTAGGTATTGGCTGTTCAGATCTTTTTTAGACCAATCAGATGTCTTAGGCAGGCAAGGTGAAACAAATGCAATACATCTTTACATAATTAAACAAATGCAGCATAAACAAAAGTATCATACCTTTACACAAAGTAATATTCTGCAGCATAAACAAATGTAACACATCTTTGCCCAGTTAAAATAATATTCCACAACAGTTCCTCTCATGGAATGTATTCTCTCATAGGTGAGATTTTCTTCTTCGTCTATGTATACTATTTCTTTAAATATTTTCTACAGTGCTGGTTTCAGTGCCACAAATTGGCTTAATTTGTTTTTGTATTGAAATATTCTTCTTTCTTCAACTGTATTTGATAAAGCAATTTGGGTTGTATTATTTACTCTCAGAGCTTTAAATATATCATTCTATGCTTTTAGGGTTGCTGGTTAAAGATCTGATGTGATGTTTCTGATGGTGTTTTTGAGTTGGCATTTTCCCCCTTACAGCTTTTAGTACTGTTTCTTTGTTTTGTATTTTTGACTATGAGATGTCATAAAGAGGTTCTTCAATGTTCATATTTACTTGGGATTCTAAACATCTCATGTGTTTGGATGTCCATTTCTTTTTCTAGGTTTGGGAAATTTTCTCCTATAATTTTGTTTACTGAATTATCTGGCCTTTTGACTTTATCTCAGCTCCTCTTATTCCAGGGACTCTTAGGTCTAGCCTCTTGACTGTATCTCAGACTTCTTGGATGCTTTGGTCACTTTTCAGTGTTGTGTTCCTTTTTATATGCTTGAATATAGGATCGTCGTGATTTTGTCCTCTACTCTGAAACTGACTCTCTGTTTGATCTTGTCTGTTGATCATGCTTTCTATTGTGTTTTTTATTTGACTGGTTGACTCTTTTCCTTTTTTTTTTTAATTTCAATTTCATTCTTTTCCAGCGATTCTTTTTCTCATCATTGTCTTAAGCTGATCTTCCTTCATCCACCTGCTTATTTGAATCCTTCTTATGGTCACTGATTTTTTTTAAAAATAAGACTCTAAAATCTTTGTCCATCAGTACACCTTCTCGGTGTCTTTCGTTTCCATTACTGGGGAGCTCTGAGGCTGTGGATGTGCCATGAGGGGCGTTCACATAGTCTTTGTGCTCTTGTGTTTTGTGCATCTGTTGGGGTGGGTGTGTCTTCACGTCTACCCTTTTCCTATCCTCTGGCTCATTGGTTTGCTTTATGTCAGTCATCCTGTTAGGTTGACTTCACCAGGACTCGTTTCCTTTGCTGTTCATCGAGGGGACAGCTGCAGTTTTGGTCTGCAGTCTCAGCATGGACTTGCGGTAGGAGACACTTGGGAAGTTCAGCTGTTGCTGGAGAGCTTCTCTCCAGCTCCCAAGTCCCAGTCTCCAGCTCCCAAGTCCCGCCAGTCCCTGGTTCCCTGACCGATCCCATTCATAAAATGAACACACAGACGCTTACATTATTTAAACTGCTTGGCCATTAGCTCAGGCCTATCATTGTCTAGCTCTTACTCTTATATTTAGCCCATTTCTATTAATCTCTACTTTGCCACGTGGCTCGTGGCTTACCGGTACTTTACATCTTCCTTATCCTCACTGCGGCTCCAGCCAGTCTCCCCGTTCACCTTCCTGTTTCCTCTCTTCTCTTCTCTGTTAGTCCCGCCTATACTTCCTGTCTGGCTACTGGCCAATCAGTGCTTTATTGATATAGAGTGATATCCACAGCATTCAGCTGTGTTTCCGATAAGGTTCAGAGACAGCCTTGTTGGGGTCCTGGTGGGAAGTGTAGCTTATAAACTCCTTTATTTGAAGGATATCAAGATTTAAGTAGTGAAACAATGAATGAACACAGAAAGGGGGAAAGAAGAGTAAGAATGGACGAGAAGAAAAGCCCAGAGCTCAGCAGTACCAGAGGGGGCAGAGACACTGTAACCGTAGAAATACGTAAAAGACATGTAAAAGCTGAAGAAAAATGAAAAAAAAAAGTAGGTGTAGAAAAGTGAAGGACAGTCATGAAAGTCTTTTCCAGTTGAGATAGAAGTAAAAACACAACAGCTTCCTGGTTAGAGTACAAAAATATAAATAATAATAGAATTCAGAATTAGCCGGGCAGTGGTAGCGCACGCCTTTAATCCCAGCACTCGGGAGGCAGAGGCAGGCGGATCTCTGTGAGTTCGAGACCAGACTGGTCTCCAAAGCGAGTTCCAGGAAAGGCGCAAAGCTACACAGAGAAACCCTGTCTCGAATAAACCAAAAAAACAAAACAAAACAAAACAAACAGAATTAAATAGAAAATACAGGGGGAAAAGCCAACCTCAAAATGAAGAATTAAAAACTAGGCAACAATGTGAAATAGAAGGCAGTATGCCTGTGCTGACCAGTTTTGTCAACTTGACACAGTCTGGAGTCGTTTGAGA
The DNA here is from genome assembly GCA_902168325.1 of Peromyscus nudipes. NCBI lineage: Eukaryota > Metazoa > Chordata > Mammalia > Rodentia > Cricetidae > Peromyscus > Peromyscus nudipes. Next base: position 11,616 of record CABHPH010114051.1, read on the forward strand.
GGAGAGACCCTCGACTGAGAACATGTCCTCATCAGACTGGCCTGGGTAAGTCTGTGGGGAATCTTCCTGATTGATGTCGATGATTGATGATTGATGACTGATGTGGAGGGGCCCAGCTCACTGTGGGTGGTGCCACCCCTGGGAAGACAGTCCTGAGCAGTATAAGAAAGCAGGCTGAGCAAGCTAGTAAGCAGCACCCCTCCATGGCCTCTGCATCAGCTCCTGCCTCCAGGTTCCTGCCTTGCCTTCCCTCCATGAATGACTGAACAAGCCCCTTCCTTCTCCAGCTGCTTTGGGCATGGTGCTTCATCCCAGCAGGAGAAACCCTAACCAGGACAATTTTCTCAGCCAGTGTTTCATTCTCACTGTAATGATGCGATTTCTCTCTTCCCAGAATCATCGTTTGTGGCAGTCTTTACAAGTGGGAGTGAGGACTGCTCTTCTCAGCAATTCCGGCAGGTTAAGTCAGTGTATCTTTCTAGATGACAAGGATTTCTGTGATCGTAGACTGCTCTCTGCCACTCAGACCCCTTCCCGTCCCCAGCAAACCTCGCCCCTAGTGAGCCAGGGACCAAACTGTCCACAAGGCAGGGCTTTCTGTGACTCAGGCTCTGAAGCAGGGTGGAAGGCTGGCTCACCTGGGTACCCCTGTGTGTGGCACACAGGGCGTTGCACCAGGCTCCAAGGCACACATCAGCGATTCCCTGTAGCTTACCCCAGCAATGTTAGGGGAAGTCATCCCTTTCCATCTCAGGCTCAGGCTCCCGGGTCACAGTTCTGCACACTCCGGTGCTTACCCTGCTCCAGATTTCCCTCTATGTTTGTTTTCAACAGCCTGGACCTTCTCCTTCTGACCCTCCTGGTGCCATTCCTGCAGGCGGGTCACTGGAAAGAGACAGTTAGCACTAGTAGGTTGGCTGTGCTGGCCATGGCCCTTGTGGCAGCGGCCGCAGGAGCAATGGCAGTCAGGTCTGCATTGGGAGCAGTGTACAGCAAACCCCGGTGAGTTCAGGAGTTGGCCAGAGACTGGAGGAGTGCCACAGCAGCCCTAACTCTCTTCTCCTTCCCTTCAACCTTTTCAAAGTTACATTTGTTTATTGATTTGTTTATTTGTCAGGGTGTGTGTGTGTGTGTGTGTGTGTGTGTGTGTGTGTGTGTGTTTTCATGCGCATGCTATGGAGCTCATGCAGAGATCAGGGGACAATTCTCAGGAGTTGGTCCTCTCCTTTCCACCAGGTGGGACCCAGAGATCAAATCTAGGTTGTTAGGCTTGGTGGCAAGTGCCACCTCACCTGACTCTTAACTATAATGATTCACTTACTCAGATACAGCTTCTAATCTTGCCCCGAAATTCCCTGGCTCTCTATTTCTGTGGGTGAAATTAGTGACGTAGTCTTGGTTTCTCCATTGGGTTAAAAGTCATCTATGTGATTTCTACCTTTTTGTGACTAAGTATAACATCTAACTCTCCCTTCCTTCTTTTCTGTGGGGGCTGAACCCAGCACCCCATGCATGCCAGGCAAGTGCTCTAGCACTGAGACGCTTCCCCAGGCTTTTTAACTCCATTTTTTTTTAAATTAGTATCAGCAGTTAATTAAAGTGGTAATACTTCTTTTCCCTCAAAGACACAGGCTGCCTTTATTTCTCCCCGCATGCTTTCTTCCTAACTACATATCACTGTTGTCTGGCGTTTCAGTTCCCCATGCTTTTAACCTCTCAATAGTCCTGATTTATCATCCACTGAGTAATAGATTTGCCAACGTTTTTTATTGCTCTCCTGGCCGGCTGCTGCCTCTTACATCGCATTCATCTTTTACAGTTCGCATTTTTTTTCCTTGCTGAACTAGTACTTCAGAAGTTCTTTCGGGTCATGCTTGTGCTGTGCTGCTCCCAGAAGTGTGGATTTGTCTTTTTTCTTTTTTATGTTGTTAGAGATTTGGTATTTTCCTTCAATTATGGAAACTCTTTGCCATAATTTCTGAACAGGACAATGTTTAGGAAGGAGTGGTCTCTGAGGAGGTGATGTGGGAGCCAAGACCAAAGAGAGCTGGAGTGTGGTTCCGTAGAAGGAAGCACAGACGCAAGGGCTTGGCAGGATTCAGTCCTCGAAGGGCTGCTGAGCCTGGGCTGCTGAGCGAGAGGAAACACAGCAGCAGATGGCTTAGAGCAGAGAGGGAAGCAGTGCTGTCCGTATAGGCTTCCTGGACCCTTCCCAGTGGGATTATTTAAAAAAAAATTTGAGACAAGGCTTCTTGTCCTGGCTATCTTGGAACTAGCTCTGTAGACCAGGCTGGCCTCGAACTCACAGAGATCCACCTGCCTCTGCCTCTCAGTTCTGGGATTAAAGGCATGTGCCACCAATCTGGCAGCATTTCCCATTATTTATTAATTACCCTACCATAAATGTTATTTACGGTAACATTTCCTTTATATTACTGTTGTCTATTTCCTTCCTTAACTGTACATTTATAATACCATTGTATGTTATCCCTGTATATTTGCAGGAGCAGAAGTTGTATGTTATCCCTGTATATTTGCAGGAGCAGAGTATCTTTGGAGTTGCATATAATTTCATTTTTAACACTGGAAAGCTCCCAACTGGGACATTTACATGACCCTCTCCAAGGCTCAGGAAATATCACAGAGGGGGCAGAAGGAATGTAAGAGCTAGAGAATTGGAAGGAGTGTTGTAAAATGTTTTTTGTACATGACATTGTCATGGCATCCATGAACTCACAGCCTTAGTGGCTACCTGCACAAGACTGGGCCCATCCACGTTCTAGCATGGGTGGAAGAGGGGCTCATGAGGCCCCACCCCTCTGAAGGGAGCTGTAGACGAAGGTTATAGGAGGAGGTGGAGTCAGAGTCCTCAGTGGTGTTGCCCTGGCACATTGCCCTCACTCAAGCACGCTCACACAGTGGGTCACAAGCACACACAGGACGGAAAAGCAGGAGAGGGGCTCAGGAAGAAGAAGGGCTTTGAAGGGAGAGGGACAGGGGCAGAAGGTGACAGTGGGAGGTGCAGGGAGATGACGCAGCGAGTGTAGGCGCTCGCTGCCAAGCCTGACAAACCGAGTTCAATCCCTGGAGCCCACACGGTGGGAGGAGAGCACCAACTCCAGGAAGCTGTCTTCTGACACCCCCCCCCCCCCCCCCCGCACGCGCACACAGAGTAAATGTAAAATCAATAAAAAAAGTTAACAGAGAGGGGAAACGTTGATCAAAGAGTGTAGATATAACTAACCGTCTTATAAATAAGAAACACAGAACCAATGCAAAGAAGAAAGCCAAGAGGTCAGAGCTAAGAGCTAAAACCTTACCCTTCCTCCTGCAGTGGTCCTACCTCTCCGAAGGAGCTGCTACTTCCTGTGTTAAAGTCTTTATATAGTCTCTGTTCTGCCTTCTCATTGGTTGTAAACCCAACCACAGGACTGCCTCATCACGGCCTGTTTGTATAGAACTCCAGGTGTTTTATGGTTGGTATTGAGATTAAAGGCATGTGTATCCAATGCTGGCTGTATCCCTGAACATACAGAGACTTACCTAGCTCTGTCTACCAAGTGCTGTGATCACCAGCGTACACCACCACTGCCCTGCTTTCCTATGGCTTGCTAATAGCTCTGACCCCCAGGCAACTTTATTTATTAACATACAATTAACATTTTGGTACAAAAGAAAAATATCACCATAAAAGAGTATCACATATATGTATGAAATTACAAGAGAATTAAAAAACAAAAGAACTAAAATGTCTTAATTGCACAACAGAAGTAAAAGTTTGGCTTTATTTATAGCTTTGATGAACGATGTTTGGTCATACCCAGCTAGCCAGTGCGTCTGGCTTATCTTTGTGGCCGTAAAGCCATTATGTCACAATATAAAACTGAAACAGAGCACGGTATATTGTAGAATATAAACAAAGCAAGCCCTTCCCCAGTACTTTTATAATACAAATGTTCTATTTTCCTGACCATGTCACTGTGTTGGGATTTAGACAGATTTTCAGTTTTGCTATGATAAATCATTTTATGGGGAACGTGTTTACACAAGACATTCCTTAGGTAATTTAGTATTATGCCTCTAGCAAAGATTCTAAAATGTAAAATCATCACAGCAAGGAATATAGACATTTTCAATTCCACATGTCTTTTAACATTTATGCCGGCGTGTGACTTTACTCTAGACGACTTGATTGAAGTCTGGTACTGACTTTTCTTGTCTTTCACTGATCTTCTCCCAAAGGTGAGGTAGTTAGGGAGCTTCTCATACATTAAAGGTTTACTTTTACTAGCATAAACCTATAAGAGCAGGAATCTGCAGGTTTTGTCTTTCTGGTTAGAAGGATACATTCACGTTAATGAACAGATATCTCACATATTTTATTTTCTTTCACGTGTATGAGTGTCTTCCTGCATGTATGTCTGTGCACAATGTGCATGGCTGGTGCTGGAGGAGGTCAGAAGAGGGTGTCAGGTACCCTGGAAGTGGAATTGCAGATGGATATGAGCAGCCATGTGAGTGCTGGGAATTGAACCTGGGTCCTCTGGAAGAGCATCAAGCGCTCTTAACTGCTGAGCCATCTCTCCAGCCCCTCTTTTTTTGTTCTTTTGAGGTAAATCTCATTATGTGGTCAGGCTAGCCTTGAACAGGCAGCAATCCTGCCTCTTTTTCTTTTTGTTTATTTGTTTGTTTTTGAGACAGGGTCTCACTATGGAGCTATGTGTCACCCACTGACCCACAGAAGAACTCTTTACCAGGGAACCTAGAGCCACCACAGTTACCTAGGATTGAGAAAGGGCAATGGCAACCAAAGAATGAAACAGCAACCCAACCAAGACAAGCCCAAGAAACACCTCATCATAGCTCCAGATGCCTATATCCCATCACAAAAACACGGACATGGACAAGAGAATGTGCCTCATCCAGAAGGCAGTAACCCTATTGCAGTAGGCCCTGAGAAATGCAATTTAGCTAAAGTATAAGACAAGGACTTCAAAATAGCAATTATTAATATGTTCATAGACCTTCAAGAAGATATGAACAGATGCCTTAATGAATTCTGTGAAGGCACAAACAAACTAGTTGAACAGAACAATGGAAATACTTCAAGACATGGAAGCAGAAATAGAATCACTAAAGAAAACCCAAACTAAAATAAAACTGAAAATGAAAAACTTAGGCTGTCAAACAAAAACCTCAAGGGAAGCCTCACCAACAGATTAAAAGATATGGAAGAGAGAGTTTCTTGTCTTGAAGACAAGGTAGAAGAGATAAGTAGGTCAGTCAAAAAAAAAAAAAGGTTAAGTATAAAAAAATCCAGACACCATCCAGAAAAATTAGAATAGTGTGAAAAGACCATTTGTATGAATAATAAGTATAGAGGAATGACCCGTCCAGCAGGTCCAGTTATTCGCGGGTCTCGAGCCAGGAATCACCTAGAAGCCAATGGGGGTGAGAAAGAAAGGAAGCCTTGCACATATAATGAATGACAAGAGTCAGTCTGAGTCGCGTCAAGGCTCCGTTTATTGAAATGAGTGCTGCAGCTTTTATATGCTGAGGCTTCAGGCAGGGAGGGGGGCAGGGAAAGCAAGGAGAGTGGAAGGTTATCAGAAGTCAGAATGGTCGGGGCGAGGTCTCTTTGGCCCCAGGCTCTTGCAGCTGGCTGATTAGCATCTGTTTGCAAGAAGAATGGGAACTCCTAAGGGAAGGTTAGGGTGAGGTCGCTTTGGTCCTAGACCCCTGTTGTTACTGAATGAGGCCTTTCTATGGTTAGGCCAAGGTCGTCTTGTTTTGCAAGACTCCAAGCAGGAAATTCCAAACATACTTGGATCAAACAGTCTAGGTGGGTCAAATAGTCTAGGTGGGTCTCCAACAGAGGAAGGAAAATAAACTAAGGTTAAATGTACAGAAACCTTTAAAAAATTATAGAAGAAAACTTACCTAACCTAAAGAAGGATGTGTCTGTCAAGGTATAAGAAGCATACAGAACACAAAGTAGACAGAACCAAAAAAGAAATTCCACATGACATATAATAATCAAAACACTAAATGTATAGAACAAAGAAAGGATGTTAAAGGCTGTCTTTGGGTTTCTATTGCTGTGAAGAGACACCATGAGCATGACAACTCTTATAGAGGAAAGCATTTAATTGGGGCTGGCTTACAGTTCAGAGGTTTAGTTCATTATCATCATGGCAGGAAGCACGGCAGCACACAGCTAGACATGGTGCTGGAAAGATAGCTGAGAGTTCTTTATCCAGATTGGCAGTCAGCAGGAAGAGAGAATGAGCCAGTGGGCCTGGCTTGAGCTTCTGAAACCTCAAAGCCCTCCCCGAGTGACACACTTGCTCCAACAGGGCCACATCTATTCCAACAAGACCACACCTCACACCTCCTAATACCCTAAACATGCAAATATATGAACCTATAGGGGCCATGCTTATTCAAACCACCACAAAGCCTAGAAGGGATAAAGACCGAGTTATATATAAAGGCAGGCCCATTAGAATGACACCTGATTTTTCAATGGAGACTGAAATTTATAAAGGCCTGGACTTTCTAACTCTGAGAGACTATAGATATTAGCTACTATACCCAGTAAAACTTTCAATCACAATAAAAGGAAAAAGAAAAACATTCCATAAAAAAAAATTTAAGCAATTTCTATCTACCAATATGGCTCTACAGAAGACACTAGAAGGAAAAATTCAGTCTAAAGAAGTTAACTACACTCAAGAAGACACAAGAAGTCGGGCGATGGTGGCACACGCCTTTAATCCCAGCACTCGGGAGGCAGAGGCAGGCGGATCTTTGTGAGTTCAAGGCCAGTCTGGTCTACAGAGCGAGATCCAGGAAAGGCGCAAAGCTACACAGAGAAACCCTGTCTCGAAAAACCAAAAAAAAAAAAAAAAAAAAAAGAAGACACAAGAAATAAATAATCCCAGAACAGTAAATCAAAAGAGGAGGAAAAAAAGCTCCACACCATGACATCAAAATAACAGAAATTGATAAACACTGTTATTGATAAAGCTCAATGTCAGTGGTCTCATTTCAACAACCCAATAAAAAGACACAGATGAACAGATTGGATTAGAAAACAAGATCCATTGTTCTATTGCATTCAAGAAACACACCTCACCATCAAGGATACACACTACCTCAGGGTAAAAGGATGAAAAAAGGTAATCCAAGAAAACAGACACAAGAAACAAACAGGTGTAGCTATTTTTAATATATGACAAATATATTAAAATGGACTTCAAAACTAATCAGAAGGGATAGGGAAGGACACTCATTAAGGATATTGCAATTCTAAATATTTTTGCACCAAGTACAAGGGCATCCAAGTTCATAAATGAAACACTTCTACAAAAAATTACATATTGACCCACATACAGTGATAGTGGGTGACTTCAATACTGCACTCTCATCAATAGATAGACCATCCAGACAAAAGCTAAACAGAGAAATTCTGGAGTTAAATAATATTATAAATCAAATGAGCCTAAGAGATATCCACAGAACATTTTACCCAAACACTGGGGAGTATAATTTCTTCTCAATAGTTCATGGAACTGTCTTCAAAATTAGCCACATACTAAGACACAAACAAAGTCTCAAAAGATCTAAGAAAATTTAAATAGCACCCTGCATCCTATCTGACCACCATGCGCTAAAATTGGACATCAACAAAAAAGAAACAATAGAAAGTGTATAAATAAACTCATAGAAACTGAAAGTCTCACTACTAAATAAAAAATGGGCAAAGACAGAAATCAAGAAGAAAATTCAAAACTTTTTAGAATAGAATGAAAATGCAAACGCAACGTACCTAACCCTATGGGGCACAATGAGACAGTTCTAAGAGTCAAGTTTGTGGAATTAAGTGCCTACATGGAAAATTGGAGAGATCTCGTATTAGTAACTCAGTGACACACCTGAAAGCTCTCGAACACGAAAATAAATAACACTCAAAAGAATAGATGGCAAGAAAGAAACTCAGAGCCGAAATCAATGAAATAGAAACAAACAAACAAATAACAGCAACAAGGAACCAAAGAGTTGGTTCTTTGAGGAAGCAAGAGGATTAACAAATCTTTAGTCAGATGAACTAAAAACACGTAGAAAGAGTATCCAAATTAACAAAATTAGAGATGAAAAGGGGGACATCACAACAGACACCTAGGAAATTCAGAGAATTATAAAGACATACTTTTAAAATCTGTATTCTACCAAACTGGAAAACCTAAAAGAAATGGATAAATTTCCTGATAAATACAACTTACCAAAGTTAAATCAAGACCAAATAAGCAATTTAAACAGATTTATAACCCTGTAGTGAAATAAAAGCAACAATTAAAAGTCTCTCAACCAAAAGCCCAGGGTCATATGGAGTCAGTTCAGAATTCTACCAGACCTAGAAAGAATATAATTAATGCCTATTCTTCAAATTATTATTAATGCCAATATTCTTCAAATTATACAAAACAGCAACTGAAGGGACATTGCTTAAAACTTTTTATAAAGTCACAATTACCCTGATACCTAAACAATACAAACATCTAATAAAGAAAGAAAATTACAGACCAATTTTCCCTATGAGCAAACAATACAAGAACATACTAAAAATATCACCCACCAGGATAAAGTAGGCCTCATCCCAGAGATTCAGAATTGGTTCAACAAATATAAATCAATAAATGTAATCCACCACATAAACAGACTGAAATACAAAATCCAAATAATCATCTCATTAGATGCAGAAAAGGCCTTTGACAAAATCCATCACCCTTCCGTGATAAAAGTCCTGGAAAGATTAGGAATACAAGGGACACACCTCAACATAATAAAGGCAGTTTTCAGCAAACCCACAGCCAAAATCAGCCTAAATGGAGAGAAACTCAAAGCATTTCCACTAAAATCAGGAACAAGACAAGGATGTCCTCCCTTGCTGTTAATCTCACTGAAGGAGAGTAGAGACCCAATTCTTTGGTCAAATTAAGCAGGCTTTATTTTTTGTCAGACAGGGCCATCTCCCTAAAGTGAGGTTTGAAAATATAGCATTGAACACTGGAGAGGGTAGAAGTAGAGTTTATAAGCATAAAATTCACAAACATTTGTTGCCAAATTACAGTTACAATTTTCACCAACCAGGATTTAGAGATTAGGGGCTTCCTTGAATGTTCCATCATTGTCAACCAATATACAGTGCAAGCCTTTAGGTCCAACCAATCAGGTTCATTTATTCCTTCTGTTATTAGGAATAGCCATGATGTTTCCAGAGAACTAAAGACACATAACGACTGTTTCTGTGGTTTAGGGAGGAGATTGGTCAGCTATTGGAAAGTTCTCAGCTCCCCTAGGGCTTGGGAACCTGAACTTTATTTCACCCAACAGGTAAAATGGTGTCTGAAGTCAACATGGCAGTACTCAGGCCAAGGAGCTTTTGCCTGCTCCCTTCATTTCTAATTTTAAAAACTCCTAAAATGGAATTAAGAGAGAATTTCACCCACCCAATGTAGTCCCCTTATTCAGCATCTACAGTAAGTGCCATTTAATGGTAAATCCTTACCATATTCCTAACAAAGTCAGGTATAAGACAAGTGACCTTCTACTTGACACAATACGGAGCCTCTAATCAATACACTAAGACAGAAGGAGAGTGAAAATATAAGAGCTCATAAAGAAGGAACATTTTGCTGATGCCAAAAGTCTATAAAAGGAAATTAGAATTAGGCAGGTTACTCAGCTGAAGATGTAAAAATCAACATGTTACCATAGTACACAATTCTAGTTAAAAATATTAAAATAAAAAGGCACTACTTGATGTATATGTATGTGCATATGAATAAACACAGCACAGCTCTTTGAAATGTTTTAGTTTTACTTGTGTATGTGTGTGTGTGCGTCTGAATGTGGGTTTATGCATGTGAGTGCAGTGCCTTTAGGTGCCGGGCCCTCTGGAAGAGCAGCAAGCATGCTGAAACTACTGAGCCGTCTCTCCCTGCTCAGTTTTTCCATCATCTTATGGAGAGATAATATATATTTGAAGAGCAAAGTGAAGACCTGAATAAGTGAAGAGATATTCCATATTTGACAAATATACTTATTTGTACCCATTTTAATGTATGTCAAAAGATTGACTGGTTAAAAGTATCTTATGTGTATGAGTGTTTTGCTTGCATATGTACCTGTGCGCCATATGTGTACTTGCTGCCCCCAGAGACAGAGGCCAGAATAACATATCAGATAACTCCCTGGAGTTGGAGTTAGAGACTGTTGTGAGCCACCATGGGGGTGCTGGCAATGGAACCCTGGCCTTCCGGAAGAATAGAAGGTGCTCTTATCCTCTGAGCCATGTCTCCAGCACCTGTTTATGATTTTTGAAACAGGGTCTTGTTATATAGCTTACGTTAGCTTTAAACTTGCCTCAGCCCTGTGAGGACCAGGATTATAGTATAGGACTGTGCCATCAGGCTGAGCCTAATAGTTGTTGTTTGAGTGGAACGCATATGGAAAATTGAGAGAACTTTGAGAACAGCAAAAATAGTTTTGCTAAAGAAAATAAAATACCAAATTGTTGGGACAGAGGATAGAAATATAGGCCAGTAGCTTGGAATAGAGAACCTAGAAACAGGCCCTTAGAGAGGTGAAATTTTTCTAAGTGACAGAATACTGTTACAAATCATTAGAAAAAGGGGAGCTAGTTGATAAGTAGCAATGACGTCACCGGTTTTCAACATAAGGATTAATTAAATCCCTACTTTAATTTTTTGTTATTATTGTGGTGCTGGGAACTTAACCTATGGCAGGTGATCTACGACTGAACAGCCCTTTAGACTCCTACTTTAGCCATGTACAACAATAAATTGAAATTGAATTAAAAATTATGTATAGCTGGGTACAGTGGCACAAGCCTTTAATCTCAGCACCTGGGAGTCAGAGGTGTCAGACTCCATTTAGTCTACAACAGTGAGTTTCAGGACAACCAAGGCTACATCATGTGACCTAGTCTCCAAAAAAAAAAACTAAGTATAATAAGCACAACACTTTCACTTTCAGGAAAAAAAGAATCAGTTTATTCATTCAACAGTTAGTCGCTGAGCGGCCATCACGTGCTAAGCCTTGTGCTGAGCACATAGCAACGAATGAAACAAAGGTCCCGCCCTTCAGATGACTTGTATTTACAAGACAGGAAAATGTGTATCATATGTTAGATGATGATAAATGTCATGCAGAAAAGGAAGCAGGGGAAGCTGCCACTTATGCAGGGTGGTTAGAGTAGGCTGTCCCGGTAAGGTCGCCCTGGAGCTGAGGGGATCGGGGTTGTGGAACCAGCTTGCCTATGGCTCTGAGACAGGAGTGTTCTGGCTTTTTGAAGTGTGGCTAGAGCCAGGCGGAAGCATAATTGAGGACTAGACAAAAAGGGACCTGTGTGGTTAGATATACAGGGCCTGGAAAGCCATGGTAGGGCAGCTGAGGAGCCTGCGGAACTACAGCAAGATTTGTCCTAAAGAGGAGCAGTACGCAACAGTCACAAGCATTCTCTGCTACTGTGTGGGAGACAAATTAGAGAGGTACAGGGCAGGCAGTGGGAATCCTGCAGACTATTTCAATGGAGAGGAATGGTGACCTGTCCCTGGGTGGTATCGGTGGAGGTAGTTGGAAGCAGATGGAGTCTGACACACACGGAAGGGAGAACGCATCAGTTGCTGGCACTGGTTGTGAGAGAAGAGAAGAGGTCAGAGCATGGAGACTCCAAGACTTAGGCAACTTGCTTAATGACGGTGCCTTTCCACGAGAGGTCAGCTCTGCGCAGGGAGCAAGCTCATGTGTTGGTTTTTTGCGGCGCTCTTACCCTGTGAGGAAATGTCACGAAACACGACAGAATCCACTAACAAGAGTTTTATTAAGATAAGGGAGAGGGGCAGATGTGCCCAGGCCTGTGGAAAGACATGTGAGTGAAGTGGGGCTGGGAATCATGGCGCCGGCTTATAAAGGCTGGGCTGCGCCTGCGCACATAGGCCCATGTGGCTATTCCGTGCATGAGCGTAGATCACATGGTTGAGCTGCACACTTTACGCAACCACACAAAGCCACGGGATCCTGGTCACGCAAAACGTTTTTGACCTGGAAATGACTAGGGGGAAGTGACTAGGTCCCACCGGGCATGCGCGACCATGCCCAACCGTGGGGGCGTGTTTCCATATCATCATGGAAGAAAGTAAGGGATTGGCTTTAAATAGGTCATGAGGTCATGAGTGTGGAGTTCAGGCATGACGGTAAATTCTACCATACCATTTTGGGAATGGTTAGGCTAAGTGACATTGCCCAGTGAGTTAACATTTGCAAAGGTAAAGGGCTCTGAGACTTGGGAAGCTAAGAAAGGAGCCAGTGAAAGAGGAGAAGGAGCATTCTGGGAGATTTGAAGACACCAAGAAGATGTCCCAAGAATAAGAGAGCGACTCCATCACAGTCTAATGAAGGCTTGGTGAGAAGCGGAGTAAGCATCAGCCAGTGGATTCAGAGTGGGGATTACCCATGACCTTGACAATGGTTTCAGGGGAGTGGTGGAGACAAACGCCGTTTAGAAGTAGGCTCAAGAAAGAGTGGGGTGAGAGCAGGTGAAGAGAGTGTGCAAATGCTCTTAGAGGAGATTTTCTGTAGACAGAGAAAGGGGAATGGGGAGGTACAGGAGAAAAACAAATGACCATTTTTTAAAAAAGACATTTTATTTATTGATTTGGTGTGGGAGGCATGCATGTTAGGGTGCATATGAGGTCAGAGCACAACTTGTAGGCATCAGTTCCCTCCTTCCACCACGTGGTCCCAGGGATCAAACTCAGAATACCAGGTTTGGTGCCGGCATTTTCTCCCTTTGAGTTGTCTGAGCAGGCCATATGCTCTTTTTATGCAGAGTGAATGAAAAAAAGAAATAGAAAAGGAGGACATGACTGCTCCTAGGTACGGGGGAGGAGAAGGTTTAGATATGAGGGAGATATGAGGTAGATATGAGGGAGAGCATAGCCAGAGGCAGGGACATCTGGGGAGTCTAGAGTGAACACGACCCTCAGCCGGGCTGCATGAGAGAGGTGGGAGGGAGAGAATCAGGAGATCAAGGGGCCGGGAGGGTAAAGTGTAGACAAAAGGAGCAGGTAACTAATGTGGCTGGATTATAGAGGGAAAGGCAGCTGGGGGAAGGGCAGCCCAGTCCACAGGCTGGAGAAGTTTAGGGTGAGGGGTGGGGTATACCAGCCCTAGCCTGTAACAGGTAGGGACTGAGGGATGCTGGAAGATCTGCTTTGATACATTAAATAGTCATCTCAGTTAGCCATTTGTCCCGGGTTTAAGACCCAGCACCGGGTGTTTGCATGCTAAGGGAATGAGTCAGGAAGGAGCAGCAGCCTTGAGGTGAGAAGGGAGAAGAAGCCATGTGTTAGCTTTATATCAGAGCACTGCAGCTTACCCATGGAGGGAAAGCAGAGAATTGGGATGTATGTAGAGGACTGGTAGTCTCTGTAGATTGTGTTTTTTTCCCCAGTACCATAAGAAGCAAGGTCATCAACTGAAAGAGCAGAGCCAAACGAGGTCAGGAATTTAAGAAAAGGAAAAGCGATGAAATAATTGTCTACAGCTGACCTGAGCTCCTGGGAGCTCACGGACTCTGGACCAACAGCGAGGGCACCTGCATGGGATCGACCTGGGCCCTCTACATGTGGGTGACAGTTGTGGAGTTTGGTCTGTTTGTGGGGCTCCTGCAGTGGGATCAGGACCTGCCCTGGTGCTTGAGCTGGCTTTTGGGAACCTGTTCCCCATGCTCGGTTGCCTCACCCAGCCTTGATGCAGGGGGAGGTCCTGCCTCAACTTGATGTGCCAAGCTTTGTTGACGCCCATGGGAGGCCTGCTCTTTTCTGAATGGAGATGGTGGAGGAGTGGCTGGGGAGGGGGATAGATGGGAGGCAGGGGGGAGGGGGCCGGGATGGGAAGGGAGGATGGAGGGGAAACTGGTCAATATGTAAAAGAAATGAAAAAAAATTAATTAAAAAAGAACTAATTGTCTATGAGAAATGAGAGAGGCCTGTGGAGATAGAGCAGTTGGTAGAATGTTTGCCTCACGCATATGAAGGCCCAGGTTTGATCCCAGCACCTAGTAAGCCAAGTGTGGTGATGCATGCACACCTGTAACTCCAGCTCTCAGAGGTGGAGGTAGGAAGATCATGAATTCAAAGTCATCTTCAGTTACATAGGGAGTTTAAGTTAAAAAAAAAAAAAGAATGAGGCTAGATCACTAAAGAAGTGGATCAGGGCAGGGGACAGCACTAAAGAGTCACCCAGTGGGCATGAGTTTGACACACCGTTCTTAGGCTCCCCATAGAGAATATCACGCGGTATTGGAAAGTCAATGGAGAGAACTACAGTTTTTCAATGTTGGTAATTTTTTTTACATCAAAGTTCAGGTGTGTAAGAGTACAGCAAGAGAATAAGTACTGATACAGAGCAAGAACTGTAGGATGACATGTGGACTCTAAGCTAGACAGTGGAGGAGGTGAAGACATGAGGGGTGAGGGAGAGAAAGAGGCTGGGCAGCGGTAGCAGGTCCAAGGAGGTTTGAAGAGCCATTGAGTTCAGGCTGTTGGAGGGGATGTCAAAGAAAGAGACAGAGGAAGAGGGAGTTGCTGGTCATCACAATAACGGAAGGAGTGCTGTTATTGGTAAAGGGGAGGTTGTAGGTATACTACTGAAGCAGGTGTGGGGGATGGAAAGATAGGGTCACTAGACGTGCGGGAGGTGAGGGTCTAAGATTGTGCTCTTGGATGCTTCACTGGCTGGCTTTATGTCAACTTGACAGAGGCTAGTCATCAGAAGAGGAAGGAGCCCCAACTGAGAAAATGCCCCCATAAGATCAGGCTGTAGGCAAGTCTGTAGGGCATTTTCATTATTAGTGATCAGTGGGGGAGTGCGCAGCCCATTGTGGGTAGGAACATCCTTCGTCTGGTGGTCCTGGGTTCTATAAGGAAGCAGGCTGAGCAAGCCATGAGGAATGAGCCAGTAGGCAGCGCTCCTCCATGGCCTCTGCATTAGCCCCTGCCTCCAGGTTCCTACCCTGCTGGAGTTCCTGTCCTGACTTTCTTTGATGATGAAGAGTGATATGAAAATGTAAACCAAATAAACCCATTCCTCCCCAAGTTGCTTTGGCCATGGTGTTTGGTCGCAGCAGTAGTAACGCTGACTAAGGCAGATACTGAGACAGCTAAATGAGAACATTGACCGCACTAGAAAGAGAATATGAAGCAGGTGCTAAAGTCTTCGTGGAATGATGGCGGGGGGGGGGGGGCACAGGGCAGAGGTTGGGGATATGGCAAGAAGTAGGTGAAATGAACGAAGACCACCAACAAGAGTGTACAGAGCGTGCAAGTACCCTGAAAGTCAAAAAGGAGACAGTCATTCAATCCAGTGACAGAATGAACAGGCAGTCGGTAGGAGAGGAAGCCACACGGGCCTCCAACACATAGAGATCAACTTCCCTGGTAAGCAGGGAAGTGTAAAATAAAATATGACTCTTCATGTCTACCAGAGTGATCAAAGCAAAGTGTCCAAGTGAGCACTAGGAGCGATGGGGAGGAACAGCAGCGCCCACACAAGTCTTGCAAAACTAAGTGGTGACCCATGTGCCCTTGGATTCAACTACCTCCTTCCAGGTGTGATCTCTGGGGAGAAGCTCATGTCTGGGGCAAGGAGAAGTTCACAGGATGATCGTGGCAACTTTTTTTTTTCTTTTAATAATTGATCAAAATTCAAACAATGTAGTTGTCCATCAACAGGAAGAAGAATAAGCTAATTTTATGTCTGTACAATATTTACGAATAAACCAGAGAAGCTACGAGTCTGAGTTCAATACCCAAGTCATAAGGTTGCAGAGAACTAGGAAGTTTTGTATGTTTCCTGTGATAATACCATGCGTGGAAAAGTACAACGGCAAGAGAAATGCCCTTATTTCTCCATATCAGTGCATGCAGAAGGATGGAGGTAACTTCAGGATGCTGGAGCCTCTTGGGAAAGAAGGGAGAAGGGAATGGGGTCTGGAAGAGGTGCAAAAGAACTTCTGTTCACGTTTTAATGCCTTTTTTTTTTTTTTTAAAAAAAATTGAAGTTGGAGAAAACAGGAAGAAATCTCAGCACTTGTCAAACGTGACTGGCAGCTTTACCACCCATCTCTGTTCTGCGGATTTGAAATGTTTCACAATAGACTTGGTGGATGGTAGATGCAGGGATGACACCACTTTCAGAGAAGAGATAAACACATGTCTAAAACTCATGAAACCCTACTGGGAAGTGACAGCCTTTCAATTTGTAAATGTTTCTGAGCACCTAAATGTTGCACAACAGTGCCCGGGGTCTTAGGGAGCCTGCAGAGAATGAGCAATGTTTACAGATGTCAGAAGGAGGGATACGCCACTGGCAGAGCCATCTCAGGCTCCGGGACAAACATTCCCCCAGAGGAGTCAAGCTGTTGGGTTAGAATGGAGTGAATTTGATAAAAAAAAAATTTCTAGAATGGGGTGAATTTGATAAAAAAAAAAAATTTCTAGAATGGGGTGAATTTGATAAAAGTCTGCTGAAATATTTCTCATTGGCTGCAGCCTCTCCAGGATTTCATTCTGTGACAGCTTCCTTCATTCAGGCTCTCTTGACCACAGGAGGCACTTGTATATCCATCTCCCCTTTTCTGTGTGATATACATTTATGTATATCAAAATAAATATTTATATGTAAATGTATTTATTATAGGGATATGTATATATATATAAATAATATAAATAATATATTATTTAATAGATGTACACCAACATATAACTTAACTCACTTCTCTGGGTCCTCTCTCTTACTGCAATCGCCATTTCTAGGCATGAAGCAGTCTTCCTCAGGGCCTTTGGTTACTAGGAACCCAGGTGGGGTGATAGGTGGGGTGTGCCTGATGGGCTTACTCAGAGATACTACAGGTAGCTGAAAGGGTGCAATGCGTTGCTGACATGTGTCATGAATCATCCAAAGGGTTTAGGAGTGTGATGGAAAATGGGCAGGGTGAGCTTAAGGGCGGAGGCTGAGAAGCACGAGAGGATGGGATGGAACCCTATATAGCAGGCTTCTTGTGGTTAGCATAGCTTTGCGACTGTCATAGCCCCAGACAGTTCTCCAGGAATCTGAGTGCCTGAGTCCGCTGTCCCCAGGTAGGCATACCATATTCTTCCAGGAGTCTCCCTTGGGAATGGAGAGTTGTAGAGTTTAGGGGAAATCAGAGGCTTCCAGGACACACAAATTTCTTCTTAGCACAGCTCCTGTGCTGAAGGGTGAGAGTTGGCTTTAAGGGACTCCAGCCGTCAGTAACTGCCCTGGGCATCGCCGGAAGTGTGAGACCATGGAGAGGGAACTTCTTAAGGCCTGCACTCATTTTTCTTGGAGGACTGGATAATCTCGTTTCATTTGTACCTGGATGTAAAAGACTGAATCTCGATTCTTTGCTGTGGTACTAGCTAGCTACTCTAGAGACACCAGTGGGCTGAGCGGCTTCCTTCACAGAGTCCCGGACTTTGCTCCCACTAGGGGAGGACCACAGGGCTAGAGCACAGTAGAGCCCCACATGGGCCTGGAAGAGTCTCTTGGATTCTCCTGGGAATCCTGATGTCTCAGAAGTTGCTATGGGCCCCACTTTGAAAGTGTAGCATATTATGTCAGAAAATTTAGCAATACTCCAACTTGCAAACAAGTGTAGGAAGTGTAAAGGGTTAAACAAGACAGAGCTCCATTAAAAAGAATTGTAAAGAAGCCACTTGGCAGAAATTCAAATTCCTCCAGAGCCAGCACGTCTCAAAATTGATGCACACTCATGGCTGCACCTTGTTTTGGGAAGTTGGACTTTGCCCTTCTGTGTTACAGTAAGTGTAGGGGCCTGGTGCTGACCAGTCAGGGAGGCACAGGGCCCTTCCTACATGCTCTACAGCAGAAGCGAAGCCTTTTGTCTTGTTAAAATACTTTGGCTTGTGTGGTCATTTTCCCGGGACCCCCCAAGACCCATTTCTAACAGGAGCGCCAGATGGTTCTTTTGTACAGCTCATTTAAAATTGTGAAAGTTTTGTAATAGAACTGACTTTTCACAACTTTAATAATCATTGCCTTTGAAAGTTTTCTGAGGTATAGGGAATTGGTCAGAAAAAAAAAAAAGCAACTCTATTTATTTTGGAAAGGTAATAGATTTACAGAAAGCTAGCCAAGGCAATACAAAGGGCTTCTGCATCCACCTCACTGCCTATAGTTGGTATCTTAATAAACAAACCAAAGCTAGGAGTTGGCATGGGTGCTGCAGCTAGCTATGAATTTTGTTTCAATTTTACAGATTTTTTCCCCCCATAATGTCCTCATCATGCCTAAGACTCAGTCATCGTACCTAGGATTCAGTCCACGACGCCAACACTGTGTTTAATCCTCATATCTCCTTATTTCCTCCTCTCTGGGACGTTCTCTTAGGCTGTCATTTCTCACTCATCTGTTCACAGCTTGGAAGAGTTTTGGTGTTAGGGAACATCCCTCAGTCGGAGTTTGTTTGAGGTCTTCAGGAGTAGGGGGAGACGCTGGAGTAGAAATGCCCTCTTATTATGTCAGGGGGTACATGATGTCAGTGTAGTCACTTGGAAGTGTTGGCCACATTTCTCCAGTGCAAAGCTCCTTTATTGTTTTCTCTCTGAACGCTCTTTGGAGATAGAACTCCAAGCCCAGCCCATGTTCCTTACAAGAAAAAGCAATTGCACGGAGCATTCTTTTGTAAAGACTTGTCTCTTCTCTATCATTCTGCCCACCCACCCACCTGCTGAGACAGGGTCTCAGGTAGTGAAGGCTGGCCTAGTATTTGCTATATAGTGGGAGGCAGCCTTGAGCTCAAGATCTTCCTAAGTGCTGGGATTACAGGTGTACACCACCATGCCTTTTTAGTTTTCTAAACAGAGTCTCACTGTTACCAGTGGAGTCAAGAACACACGTATGCGCATGTTCTTTAGTTAAGAGCCAGCCTGTCCTCCTTTCCTCTCTTGCCCAGGTGGCTAGTTTTGACCATCTACAACTCTTCCAGCTGGTCCCCTGTGCCCTTCACCACATCTCCACCCGTTTGGTTTTTAAACACGTGTTTCTTTGCTTTATTGATCTGTTTGCTTTTATTTATTTATTTATTTATTTATTTATTTATTTATTTATTTATTTATTTCAGTGGTCATTGATATTCTGGCACTACAAGGCAGCCCAAGCTCATTTTAGAATTCTTCTGTTTCCAGACCTAGGATCAGCCATATCTGCAAGAAGTAACCGGGCATTTAAAAATGGCAGATGTTGCTGCCTCCTTCTCTCCCTCCTCTTCCTCCTTCTTCTCCTTTTTTGGGGATGGAGTTGGAGTGAGGCAGGGGATCACCATGTAGCCCAGGCTGGCCTGAAACTCACAATTCTGTCTCAGTCTCCCATGTTTTGGGATGACAGGTCCATGTCTCCATAACTAGCTATTTCAGATTTTAATCTCTGTTTTTTACTCTCCCATTCTGATTTTATTAGTATTTGTCTTTTATTAACTTGTTGAATTAAAAGATTATCTCACCACTGTCAGTAATTTCCTTTCTGGAACGTTTAAAGGTCACTTCATTCTCAGTGGATTGCTTTGGTCATGCTCTCCGGCACATGATCTGTGGAGTTTTCACACTGGATGGATCAGTGTTCTCCTACCGTATGTTTCTGGGGCCCAGACTCAGGTTGTCGGGCTTGGTGGCTCACAGCGTCATTATTCACTGAGCCCTCTTGCAGGCCCTGTTTATTTCTTAACAGTGGGTTTTGCTTGATTTTTCTCCGAAAGTCCTGTTTTGACAATAGTCCAGGATACCCCTACTTCTCATGTCCACTGCCTCAGACTGTCTACAGCAGCTCCCACATTACCACTGCAGCCCTTGAAGGCATTTGAGGCTGAGAATTTTTTTGTCTTTTAATTTTTTCTGATAAATCTTAAAAAGATTAAAAAATTTTATTTGTGTATTCATGTGTCTGTATGTGGGTATGGGTGCAGGTGCCCTTGGAGGCCAGCAGAGGGTATTAGGCCCTGCCTGATGTAGGTGCCAGGGACGCAACTCAGGTCTCTGGTAGAAGAGCAGAGTGCTCTTGAGAGCTGAGCCATCTCTCCAGCCCCTGCTTGTGATTCCTGTGAGCCTTCTTTTTACCATGTTGTTTGAAGTTTTAAAAAAGATTTATCTATTGTATGTGCATTGGTGTTTTGCCTGCATGTATGTCTGTGCAAGGGTGTTGGAGCCTCCAGAACTGGAGCTACAGACCACTGTGAGCTGCCATGTGGGTGCTGGGAATTGAACCCCGGTCCTCTGGGAGAACAGCCATTGCTCTTAACTGCTGAGCCCTGAATTTCTTTTTTTACATGTTTCATCTAGTGGTCTGTGGCGAGGAGAAGACTGGAGTACTGATTTGATCGGTCACTTTGATAGCATCACCACTTACTTGGTTCTCCCTCACCTGCCCTCTCCTCCTCTCCTCTCCTCTCCCCTCCCTTCTCCTTCCTTCTTCTCCTCTTCTCTCCTCTCATTTCTCGCCTCCCCTCTCATTTCCTCTCCTGTCCTCTTCCCCTCCCCTCCCCTCCCTTCCTCTCCCCAGTGCTGAGGAATGAACCCAGAGCCTATGTTCCTTAGACAACCATTCCCTCACTGAGCAGCAACCCCAGGCTCTTTCTCTTTCTGTGCAGCCATTTGTCATGCATTGACTGGGACTAGAAATGTGAGATACATTTTGAAGCTGCAAGCTGGACAGATGTTCCTTTTCATCATTTTCTTTGGGAGGGAGAGAGATAGCAATGGTGACATTTTCTGGACCAAAAATGGGTACACATGATTTGCTATGTGGTGAATCTTGGCAGGTCAGGGACAGAGTATAAAACTGCAGGCATGGCAGTTTGGTTGGTTGGTTGGTTGGTTGGTTTTTTGCATGACCCCTGTTTCCTTCAGATGCTATGACTGCACGGGGGAGGTCCCATCTGTTTTATCTGCTTTATCGACACCTTTGTGCTCCGGTATCTGTGGATCTGAGACTGGTGGGTTCATCTCTTTTGTTTCTTTGCCCTGCTGTGCTGGGGAGGGAAGCCAGGGTCTTGCATTTGCTGCCAAGAGCTCTACCACTGAATGGAATTTCTGACCTCTCACGGTTTGTTTTGTTGTTGTTGTTTTCTATTGACTGTTTTCTGGAAGGTCATAAGCTCTTAGTGTGCCTTTTCTAGTAAAAGGAGAGTTGAGGGATGTGAGGCATAACAGAAAATCATTGAGGTTTTTCTTCTTTTCTTTCATTTTTCCATTAGTTTACCAGGATTCTGTGACAAGGTCAGGTGGCTTAAAGGACAGAAAACCTGTAAATCCACGATCACAGTGTTGGCAGGTGAGTTTCTCCTGACATCTCTCCGAGGCTTGCAGATGGTCATCTAGTCACTGTCCTCACGTGGCCTACTTTCTGTGTAGACACATCTCTATGATCCTTCTGGTGTAACTACACCCCCATTCTTCTAAACCCCAGTCAGATTGGATCAGCATCCACTCCTACATTATTTCAACACGATCTTCTCTTTAAAGGTTTTATCTCCAAGCATAGTGACACCCCAAAATTATTCCCTAACACTCCTTGAGATAAACAAGATTAAACTTGCTTTGAAACACAAAGATTTTGATAAAAGGTGCTTGGTGGCTTAAAGCCTTTCTGTTGAGGACAGATGTGACCCTGTCTAGTTTTAGAGACTTATTACCTGTTCTTTAGAAAGGTTCGGTTAGCTTTATCTACTAAGTCATGGTTTGTACATGTCCTTAATATGCATTTGAAGATTGGAAGACCAATGGGAAAGCAGGGTAAGAATTAAGTCAAGATGAAAACTAGGCATATGAGGAATTGTTGTACCCAGTCCCTCAAAGGCCACCAAGAGACCAAATCCGAAGCAAAAGTAAAGAGTCTTTGTATTGTTACGAGTTAACTCAGGATTCTCCATCCGTCTGACGCAGCAGCAGAGCAGGAGAGTCCCCGAGTAGCAATGGGGCAGGGTTTTTAAAGCAAGGGGGTGGGGGTGGGTTGGGGGTCTACAGACTACATAGGAACAGACTCAGGATTGGTTTATGTAAGTGGCAATCATGTTAATAATTTTTAATTGGATAGGATTAGTTGAGGGTTACACTTACCATTTTGGGGCAGGCCTGGACAAGTCCCAGGCTTTGTCCTTGAGCTGCCTTGGAGGCTGGCTGGCCTAGCTTGTACTGGCTGTGGGGGCTGCTCACTGGCCCAGGCTCTGTCCTTGACTCATGCACATAGCTCTAAGTTGGTGGGGGTGGGGTCCCAGACAGTAAACAACTGGCTGAACCTTGAGCAGTCAGAGTACACACAGAAAGGGAGCTACTGCAAGGACTATGTCTTTTGTTCATGGCCCTCCCAGAGACTGCTTGCTCAAGTCTCAGGAAACTGAAATTGAGCCATGATCTCTGAGAGAAGACTGAGCAGCCTCTCATGGCGTCTCCTTGGTCCTTTCCGAATGATTAGGATTTTTAGTTACCAGAGCCCAGAGGGAACATTTATGCCATCATTTATTCACATTAAAATTACTAATTTGTAACAATCTTCAGGAACTTTCTTTTTTTGGGGAGCAGGGGTGGGTTGTTTCCAGACAAGGTTTCACTATGTAACAGCTTGGCTCTCCTGGATCTCACTCTGTAGACCAGACTGGTTTTGAACTCACAGAGGTCCACCTGACTCTGCCTCTTGAGTGCTAGGATTAAAGACGTGTACCACCAATGCCTGGTCTAGGAACTTCCTTTTGTCCTAAGAAAAATCCCTAAATTCCATGGTGTCCCACATCATTTCCCCTAAACCTAGGCTGTTTGCTCTACTGTGTCAGTGATCTCTCAGGACTCAGCCCGTGTGCCTGGAGAACTCTTCAGTCCTATTTCGTAACATAGGCTGATCTAGCCTCAAGCTCCTCCTCACTTCCCCTAAGGGCTCTTTATTTCTCGTCCAACCCTGGGCCTTAATCTTCAGTCATTATGATCCTTATATTAACAAATTACAAATTTCTTGGATTTGTGGCTGTGTGTGTGTCAAGAACCTGCACTGTGTCTCCAAGCTTGGCTGCTCAGGGTGGGCTCCAGCCACTGACTGACAGGTGCTGTAAACAGACCGTGAAGGTGACCTCTGCTGGTTTGCACAGGACTCCTGAGTTTGCTGGAAGGCAACTAGCAGTGTTAAAACCCCAGAGTCCCGAAGACAGCATTGCTGATGCTGTCCACCTTAAGTCATCTGTTTCTGTGGAGTCTCACTGACATCTGAATCAGTGGCTCAGGGGCCTCGGCACTGTAGTAGACCACAGAGGTCTACCACACGTGCAGGATCATGTACCTTCCTTAGGTGATTTTCTCTTTCATCTTGTCTACTCCACTCCAGTTTTAACATTGCTTCCCAAGACCACCTCCCAAACAACTACTTGCCTTGAAGTATGCTTCTGAGGGTAGCCAGTCTAGAGCATAATTGTTTCTTCTTACTAGGTGGCACTCTATGCTGTGAGAAAATACCAGGCAGAAGCCGTGTGTTGGAGGAAGGATTCCTTTTAGCTCATAGCTTAAGAAGGGGTACAGTTCATCATGGCGGAGAGGCCTGGCAGGGGCTGGGAGACATCTAGTCAGCGGATGGGAAAGCAGAGAGACAAACATTGGCACTCATCTGACTCTCTTTATTTCTGTTTGTTCAGATCTCATCCAGGACACCTCCCTCCTGGCGATCCTCTCTGGAAACATCTTCATAGATACATCTGAAGGTGAGCTCCCAGATGCCAGAGGCACTTGTCAATCCAGCTAAACAGACAATGAAGATTAAGCGTGGTGAGGAGGGGTTGGAGATGAAAGGTATGGGTTGAGAGGTGATTTCAGAGATGAAGCATTGCTGATACAGCTAAAATGACAAGGTGACATGGGCTTTTGGGGCAGGTAAGTCTGGGAGGTGTGAACTTGGGTCAGGACGAGGTGAGGAAAAGAGGCCTGGTGATAGTGTTCAGAACAGGAAAAGAGTGGATGGCAAGGCTTCACATAGAGTTGAATGGGTAAAGGAGAGGATGGCTAGGCTTCACATAGAGTTGAATGGGAAAAGGAATGGATTGCTAGGGTTCACATAGAGTTGAATGGGAAAAAGAGAGGATGGTTAGGTTTCACATAGAGTTGAATGGGGAAAGGAGTGGATGGCTAGGGTTCACATAGAGTTGAATGGGGAAAGGAGTGGATGGCTAGGGTTCACATAGAGTTGAATGGGGAAAGGAGTGGATGGCTAGGGTTCACACAGAGTTGACTAGGGAAAGGAGTGGATGGCTAGGGTTCACATAGAGTTGAATGGGAGTCCTGTGTTGAGAGAAGCAACTTGCTTGTTAGATGCGCTGATAAGTTTGCTATCTCTGACAAAGGGGTTATTGCTGTTGCTTTGGGAAGGGACCTGGGGGAAGAGAAGACTTTAACAGGTAAGGGACTGGTTGGAAACTGAAGATGCTGGGAAGAAATAAGCTCAATGCCTTAAGGGCCTGTGGAAGAGCCAGAGCTCATGCTTAACTTTTATTAGGCCCTGGGTTCGATCCCCCAAAGGAAATGAAAAGTTCAATATTCAGATAAAGGATGTATATAAGAAGAAACATACTGTAAGTTATAGTGGTATTTTATTTGTACTGAAATGTGATTTTATTTGTATGTTAATAAATAAAGTTGCCTAGGGGTCAGAGCTATTAGCAAGCCATAGCGAAAGCCAGGGCAGTGGTGGTGCACGCCTTTAATCCCAGCACTTGGTAGGCAGAACTAGGTAGATCTCTGTGTGTTCAAGGATACAGCCAGCATTGGAGACACATGCCTTTAATCTCAATACTAACCATAGAAGACCTGGAGTGACCTACAGACAGGCAGTGATGAGACGGTCATGTGGTTGGGTTTACAACCAATGAGAAGGCAGAGCAGGAAGTCTTTATAAGACAAACGCACAGGAAGTAGCTCCTTTTCGGAGAGGTCTCCTGGCTGAAGAGGCTAGCTGAAGCAGGCGGGTAAGGCTCTTAGCTCTGACCTCTTGGGCTTTTATCTTTACATTGGCTCTGTGTTTCTTATTTAATAAGACGGTTGGTTACATCTACAGTAAGTGACTTTCCTTATTGGAGGTTTGGAAACAGGTCAGGTAAGTATCTCTTAGACATCTACCTGGGGCCCATCACCATGCCTGGCTACATACTGTGCTGGTGATTCAGACTATGGGGAAGCCTGTCTAGAGCCTAGGTTTCAGAAAGGGCATGAATGGTTCTGTAGTTGGTCTTTTTTGGACCACCAGTTCCCAAATAATGACATGGAGACTTATTATTTATGAATGCTTGGCCTTAGCTTAGGCTTGTTCCCAACTAGCTCTTATAACTTAAATTAATGTTTATATTAATCTATGTTTTGCCACATGACTCGTTACCTCTCTTCCATACTGTATGTCTAACTCCCTCTGTGCTCACTGGCTTAATCCCATGCACCTCAGATTCTTCTTGAGTTCCTCTTTCTCCCTGAAAGTCCCGCCTATTCTTTCCTGCCTAGCTATTGGCCATTCAGCTCTTCATTAAACCAATCAGAAGGTTCCTTAGGCAGAGATACATCTTCACAGTGTACAAAAAGATTATCCCACAAAAGGGTTCTGTATTTTCTGGAAAGTTTGGAGGACAGTGGAACATCTGTCAGAGACTTCATGGAGGACCCAGGAGACTGCAAGTTCTAATGTGTTCCATAATTATGATTGTCTTCACAGGTCTCTCTCCAATGGCTGCCATGTTCAGGTCTATCCCACAGGTCTTTAGGGGCCATCAATGTGCATCAGTCCTTCTATCAGCAAGAACGTTCAGCAAAAAAGCAGATGAGAAACTTACCCTGGCTGATAAAGTGGCTGTGGTCACTGGCTCTACAAAAGGGTGAGTGAATGGAAGTCCCTGGCAGGCTCATTACTGGGAGATGTTGCCATGGTCCCCGCGGATACACACATCTCACATATCCTTGCCTTTCCCCTCACCTATCACACAGCTCTGTTGTTTACATCTGTATCTCAACATTTCTCCCTAAAATATCTGGTTTCTGAGCTCCATGAAGATTTGTAGTTACAAAACCAGCTACTCTTAGACAACCAGGGTAGAGTCTGAAGGTAGTCTCTTAACCATGTTCGTGGTACAATCCCTGATTAACACTTCACCACCAGAACAGCATCTCTGCTTCCTCATCTTTCATACCCACGTGGCCACTGTATTTTGAGTCCTCTGCTAACAGAAAGCAGTCTGACATCTAGTATGCCATAGACTCAGGAGGTCTCATTGACTGCATACTGCATATAGCACCAGGAATGTGCAGGGCAATGTCTCACCACTAGCTCAGAGTGGTCTAGGTACCCTCACATGGCTTCCCACATCCCCAGTTGTCCTCTGGCTCCCATAATGATATGCATTTATAATGAATCCTTACATCATCAGAAGGAGGGGAGACCTTCATCCTCTTATTCTTTTATGGTCCTAACACCACCAATATATTTAGAACTGTTTAGAATCACTGGGACCAAAGAATTAGATTTTCCAGATGTCTTAAATCTTTTTGTGTGCTCCCAATTCTCAGTATTCATAACAAATAAAATACATTAAAAATTCTCAGCTGCCCAGATAGTTTCGATGAGACACTGGGCACATGCCTCTTTCTCTTCCTTGATCGAAGCTGCTTGACCAGTACCAATCAAGTCTTCAGACCCCCTCAGCATTGGGAGATCCAGAGGATAGCATATCCTCCTGCAGAAAAGTTTCACAATTGCAGTCCAGAGGGAAGGCATTAGCTTTAGAAAGAGTATAATCCATGCCAGACCCCTGAGGCTGGGAAAAATCAACAATGCTAACTGGTTAAGAAGTCTCTATAATTTAGGCCCGATACCCAACCAGGCCAAAACTCTTCTGATGTTGCAGCCTTTTCAGAGCTCCTTTTAATAAAATTATGGAAATATATTTATCTATATAGTGTAATTATCATGCATGAAGCTGTGGGAATGAATGAGTAGACCGTGAAGGACTAGAATGTGGTAGGTACTCAATGATTACTCTTGCCTGCTACGGAAGACTTTGAAGTCACTCTTGGGCAACCTCAGGGTAACAGTTGACATGGTCATCAGGCTCTGCCTGGGAACAAGACAGAGAGAGCTGAAACCATCATCGGCATCTCCTTTTCTGCCCACAGGATTGGCTTTGCCATCGCCCAGCGTCTGGCCCAGGATGGGGCGCATGTGGTCATCAGCAGCCGGAAGCAGCAGAATGTGGACCGAGCTGTGGCCATATTGAAGGAGGAGGGGCTGAGTGTGACGGGCACTGTGTGCCATGTGGGAAAGGCTGAGGACCGCCAGCACCTTGTGGCCACAGTAAGGAGCCATAGGCTGGGACAGATGGAAAGGCACTGATCTAACCCTTGCTTGAGGGGGCTGAGGTCTCCAGGTCTGTAAATGAGGCTAATCTCACATTCTAAGGATAGTCAGATGGGACTAAAAGATTTCCTGGCAGGAAGGAACAGCTGTGCTGCTCATACTAATCAAAGAGATGGCCAGTAGTTTGACATGACCAAGGAGCTTGCCTAGAACCTCACAGGGGTCAGAGTTATAAACCATCTCCACAATAAAGTCTGAGCTGTGTAACCCTGGCCCAACATGTACTGTATGGGTTGTCCATTAGACTAGCCTCTGAAATAGGAGCTTTAGGGTCAGCTCCTGTTGTGACCACCCCAGAAGAAGTGAGTTGTGAGGTGGGATCTGAAGGAACATGGAATGGACAGGTGTCGTAGTAGGCAAAAGAGAGTCCTTCCAGGCAAGAGAAGAGAGCAGAGAAGGAATCAACTGGAAATTGAAGAGCTGAAAGCAGGACCCCTAGGAGCAAAGGTCTGAAGTGGGATCCAGGGACCAACCAGATGTCTTACACGGCAGAAACTGGATGCATCCAAGGAGGGAAGAAACACCATTTCATTCAGTCTCTGTCAGGATCCGGCTCTGGCCTGGCACAGCTCCAGGATGGCCAGTCAGTCACTACTTTAAGTTTCTGTGGTCACAATACCTGACAGAGACAACTTAAATAAAGGTTTATTTTGGTCTGCGGTTTCCGTCCATCATGCCGGGGAAGGCATGGGTGTGGAAGTATGTGGTCAAGTCTGTTCCCATCACAGTAGATGGAGAAGCAGAAGGTGTGGCAGGTACTGTGGGCCAGGTGTAACTTTCAAAGGACTGTCCTCGGCGGCCTTCTGCCAGCTCGGCTCCGCCTCCTAAAGGTCCATAGCCTCCCCAAACAGTGCAGTAGCTGGGGAACAAACATTAACATATGAACCTGTGGGGGACATGTCAGATTCAAAACGTAACAGTGGTTTTCTTTGGCCGTTGTCACTCTTTACTCCGTTCTTCACCTGCATGCCCTGCCATCTCCTCTGCAGGCCCTGGAACACTCTGGGGGTGTTGACTTCCTGGTGTGTGTGGCAGGAGTCAATCCTTTGGTAGGAAGCACCCTGGGAGCCAGTGAACAGATCTGGGACAAGGTGAGGAGAGTGCCTTTCTACACGGTGTCTATATGTACTCATGATCGCATGAATGCTTGTGCACGTACCACGCCTGAGTTCCCATAGAGCTGTGTCAGCACTGGCTTTGATGGATGGACACGGGGCTTACCTGAGTCAGGCTTTCCATAATTAGGTTCAACAGGTGCTGGCCACACCCAGCCTCTACCAGGCTCTTGTAGCTCCTGTGTTGATTCTCCTCATGCCGATCACTGCTACTAAGTCCTGAGATGCCAGAAAAAGATGTCTGGATCTGGTCATGGCAGAAACCCTCAGGCTCAGGTTTATGAAACTGTCACAACCTAGATCCACTGGCACCTCTGTGAACCCTGCAGTCTGGCTGTCCCAAGGAGCTACAGGCACAACTGACAGATGGGGCTCTTCCCCAGTTCTGCTGTCTCGGCTGGGAGCGACTGGGCACTCAGGGAGCTCCTACTGCCTTGGCAGACTCCATCCCTGTTATCCTGACGAGCTTACCCACGACTAGTCAGGTTTGAACCCCCTCCTGTGCGTGGGGGCAGGGAAGGGGCCTGTGATCTGAGTGCACCATTCCCTTCTAGTGGGTCTTCTCCCCTCCACCACCCTGCCATTTTCTCTCGGTAGACTTTGCCCCACTTCGTCCTCTGTGGTTCTTATGTTCCATGGTCTCCTTGATCCACTTTCCAGTTCCTCCACCTCACCCTTCAACCACATCCAGACTTCTCCAGCTCTTTTTTCTTTTCTTTTTAAAGATGGCGCAGGTTTGACTCCCAAACACTGCATAAAAGCTTAACTCAACCTAACCCAACCAAAATAGTATCCAATACAATAAATACACCACAAACAACACCATCCCGGTTCCAAACACTTCCTGAGGTAGATTAGGTGCCGAGCGCACACTCCCCCTTTCAGTCGGTCACTAATAACCAAATTCCTCTCCTTTCCTTCCCCATACTTCCCCAGCCTTTGGAAGGCTGAAGTGGAGTTTGTATGGGAGCTGAGTATGGTAATTCTGAGGCCTGGGGAACTCAGGGGCCTCAGAAGCATGCCTGCCCTCTGACAAACTCTGACCCCCTGGGCTGGCTGCTCTTATGTTAGCTTGACACACAAACCACAGTCAGCAGAGGGAAAGGAGCCTCAGTTGAGGAAATGCCTCCATAAGATCCAGCTGTGAGGCATTTTCTTAATTAGTTATTGATGGAGGAGGGCCCAGTCCATTGCGGGTGGTGCCATCCCTGGGCTGGTGGTCCTGGGTTCTATAAGGAAGCAAGATGAGAAAGTCATGGGGAGCAAGCCAGTAAGCGGCACCCCTCCATGGTCTCTGCATCAGCTCCTGCCTCTAGGTTCCTGCCCTGTTTGAGTTCCTACCCCGACTTCCTTCAGTGATGAACAGTAATATGGAAGTGTAAGCCAGATAAACCTTTTCCTCCCAACTTGCTTTTTGGTCATGATGTTTCATCACAGCAACAAAACCCTAACTAAGACACCCTGACTCGTAGTAAAAGGACTCAGTGTCTCAGCTACCCACCACACTCATGGAGCTTTGCTTCTGGACCCCAGACAATGGACCCCAGACAATGATGTCTGTCTCCCAGTCCAACCTTTGTATTATTTGGGATTTCAGATCCTGGATGTAAATGTGAAGTCCCCAGCTCTGTTGCTAAGCCAGCTGCTGCCCCACATGGAGAAGAGGGGGTGAGTGCATGGGGGTGGTGGTGAGGGCCATATGCATTGATTTTTACCCACAGAAAACACTTGGGTAGAGGCCCAGGAATTTGAAGATATATGTAGGTAGGTGTGTGTGTGTGTGTGTGTGTGTGTGTGTGTGTGTATGACAGGTGTATCTTTCAGGACAAGTTTTGTTTCCAGACCTGATGTTTCCCCCAAGGATGTGACGTTTTGATAGAGAATCATTTCCTGGGGCGAGAACAAGGCTTGCCTTCCAGATCCTCAAAGGACCTTTCACTGGCCCTTATGTCTTTTATCTCAGGGAATACAGGGACCTTGCTTTTTGTGACTGCTGCGGTGATGAAGGGTCCAGAGTGAAGCAATCTGGGGTTCCCATCTCTCACTCCCTCACTCTTGGCCTCCTTAGTAGGCCATGTCACCTGTTTCTCTCCTGGTCAGAGGCACCGTGGGCTGACCTCTGACCTGCCACGCAGCCTGGTCCTTCTGTGCATCCTGTGGCTACCCAGGGGTGATCCAGCCTGGGACTCCCTAGTGATCTGACACCGCAGAGGTCCCTACAACATATGGACATCGCTTGAGTTATGTCCTCTGGATGTGCTGCCTCAGTTTGGGGACCCTGTTTAAGGGCTGCCACGCTGACTGTATTTATTGAGTGGTGGCGACTTCAAGGTTCACTACTTTGGATGCCTCGTTTCTCAGAGTTCTAGATCGTTGCCTAATACTTTCACCATCAACTCTGAGCTCTTCTCCTCCTAGCGTGAAAACACAGTTTCCTGCCTCTTCTAATTGAATGAATCTCTAATCTCACTTCATATCCCTTTCTCCTCAAGGGGAAGCTCTGTTGTTCTGGTATCCTCTATAGCGGCTTATCTACCCCTGCCGGTGAGTATGGCACCCTCTGGTAAAGTGGGTGAGGGCAAGTCGCCTTGATTTCTTGTGAGGCCTTGCAGAGGGATGTGGGAGAGCTGACTGTTGATCCTAGATAAATAGAAGTTATGAATACACCATGAATGCTTCAGATCAGGTATTATTATCTCATTTTGCCCTCAAGGGGCAAAAATCTGCCATTTGCCTGTAAGTGATGTTAGTTTGCGTACCTGCCAGGATAAGACCCTGTATCTCCTAATTCCAGTTTCCTGGCTGACTTCAAAAGAACAGTGCAGCCAGCATTCGCTGCGTCATGCTTGGGTACACCTGATAGCAACTTGGTGACATAGACCAGGCCCTGGCCCCTGGAAAACTACTGTGGGGTGGTGAGGCGCAAGGGGAGGGTCTGTGTACAGTCAGGCACAGCTTCGTGTCTGCAGTCCGGAAGTGACCTTGTTCCAGTAAGGATCCCTTCCTACCGCACTGATTCGCGGTCCCCTTCTTTGCATCTCAGAAACTGGGCGCCTACAACACCAGCAAGACGGCTCTGCTGGGCCTCTGCAAGTCTCTGGCTGTGGAGCTGGCTCCGAAAGGCATCAGAGTGAACTGCATAGTGCCGGGAGTTATCAAGACTGACTTTGGCCTGGGGGTGAGAATGACAAACGCCTTCCAGTCCCCACCACCTACGTCGTTCTCTCTCCATGCGCCTTCTGGTCCCTTTTCAGGCTTCCATCTGAATGGAGGCCCACAGAACCTGGACATGCAGCAAGAGCCCCCTTCCAGGGTCAGGCTTTGGGCAGCAGCCCCTTACTTTTCCGCAGAAGAATTATGGTCTCTGTCTTCTTCAAGCACACTAGTGTTCATCCCATTCTCCCACAGAGGTGTGGGTCAGCCATGACGCTATCCTCAGCCTATCATGTCTCCAGTCCTCTGCCTAACGCTGACTCTGAAATCTCTCCCTAGGAGAAAACATTGCCGAACATGCGGCCTGAGTTGAATAAAATCTACGGATTGCAGCGGTAGGTAGAGCTTGGGGGCTTTGGTGTTCTGGGCTTCATTTTAGGGAAAATTATATTTCAAGATGAAAAAGGCCTCTTTTTTCCCCCCACCCCTGGCTTCTTCTCATTTCTGGAGTCCTGGGTTGGAGGCAGGAGGGTGGGTATGAGTCCAACAGCATCACCTCCCACGGAGACTGGTGAATGCTAGGTGCCCCTCCCGGACTGCGGAAGCCGGGATCAGAGCTCAGAGTTTCCTGTGACCTCATCTCCTCTTTCCTGCAGGTTAGGGGAGCCAGAAGACTGTGCCGGGATTGTATCTTTCCTATGCTCCTCAGATGCCAGCTACATCACCGGGGAGAACATCACAGTAGCTGGCTTCTCCCCTAGACTGTGAAAAGAGCGTGGCTTAGAGACTGGCTGGAGGTCCTCGGGAATACAAAGGACTTGGTGGGGAATAGTGGATGAAGAGCCTTAGCATGCGCTTGGGATCCAGGTCATACAAGGAACACCTACTTAAAAATGGTGAAGGAAGGCCGGTGTTTAAAGTTTTCATTTGGAATAAATTTGTTTGGATCCTCCTGGACATGCTCCTGTTTGTAGAGTGATACACACACAGCCCTCTTGAGCCAGAAGCATCCTCCTTGGGTTATTGCCTTTTCTTACCACTGGCCCTCATCCCCAACAGGTTTTTTTTTTTTTTTTTTAAATCCCTCCATCTCTCTTTTCGTTCCTTTTCTGTGAAGACGGAAATCAGGCTAGAGCCTTCCCATCTGCTCTTCCAGAACCACCCTTTCCTTGATGTTTTTGACTCTGCAGGTGAGTTTGGTCAGTTGGAGGCAGATTGGAAGTCAAGGTGATGAGGTCAGAGAATGTATTTCCCAGGCTCCCTTCTTATCTGCCTGCTGTGTCTGGCTTCTTCTGGTCTACCAAAGGGAACTTTGGTCAGGTGACACCCTCCATAGCTTCTTACTTGTGACTTCTGGCCTAGGTGTGGTAATGGCTCTTTATCTTGTTGGGTACTAACTAAACATTAGCTGGTCATTTGTAAAGGCTTTAAAAATCATCTTGAGATTTTCTTTTTACATGTTTATATTGTATATTGATCAAATCAAGGCACCGTGGGACTCTTCCAGGGAAGATGGGAACAAATGTCCATTCCCTCTGTGGGCGGCACCAGTTTCAGGCTGACGAGTGATTCCATGCAAATCTAGCAGTTTCCCGAGCTTCCTTACAGGAGCCTGGGTGACTCAAAGGCAGGTGCATCACTGGAGCTCACCCCAGCATGGGTGATGACTGTCCACAGATGCATCCCTCTAACTCTTTGCCCACCTTGCAGGCTACCCAGTCTCCTCTCCTCAGCAACTGTTACTGCCTCCGTTGCTTCAGGGAGAGGCCTTGTGAAACTTGTAATTTTTGAGTTTCCTGAGTCATGTAAGTTGTAGGAACTTCCCTTGTCTCTCCAGCAGGAAGTGTTTCAGTTGGGAAGAAATGGTTATAGAACACCAAATGATTGATATCCATCGCCTCAAACATTTTATCATTTCTTTGCGGTGAAACATCCCAAATCCTTCCTTCCAGCTCTTTCGAAACACATAATACAGTATTACTGGCTGTTGTTACCCTCTAATAAAACAGTAACAGATTTTATTCTTTCTAACTCCAACTTCATACTCACAGGCAAAACAATCCCATTTCCCACTCCCCAACTTTTCTAGCCCCTGGCAACCATTATTTTACTTGCTGATTTTATGAGGTGGAGTATTTCAGATTGTACACAGAGTGAATTGTATAGTATTACTCTTCTTATGTCTGGTTTATTTCAGCCAATATAAAATGTCCTCTAGCTCCATTCACAATGTTGCGTATGACAGGAATTCATAGTTCATAGCTATATAGTGTGTGTGATATTCTTTATCCATTCACCCATTAATGGACACAGGTTGATTCACATAGCTTAGCTCTTCTGAGTAGCTCTGAAATAAGCTTGGAAGTAGAAACAGTCCTTTAATGTACTGATTTTATTTTCTTTGGCTATATACTCAATAGTGGAATTACTGGATGATGTGGTAAGTACTCCTGTTTTATTCTTTGAGAATGACCACACAGTTCTCCACAATGGCTATACTTAAGTAAATCCCACCAATACTATTTCCCCCCACATCCTTATCGGCACTTACCTTTGTCTTTTGATCTAGCCATCCTAACTAGAATGAGATGGCAGTGCATCAGGGTTTGGATTTGCATTTTCCCAATGACTAGTAATATAGCTTGAGAAATGGCTATGAAGGTTTATTTGGCCCATTCTATTTTAAAATTTTAATTTAATATTTTTATTGAAAATAAACGCATGAACTGTGGACCAATACCTGAGGAGCCCCCATGGTACTAGACTAGGCCCTCTGGATAGGCGAGACAGTTGTGTAGCTTGAACTGTTTAGGGGGCTCCCAGGTAGTGGGAGCGGGGACCCATCCCTGGTGCATGAGCTGGCTTTTTGGAGCCCAGTGCCTATGGTGGGACGCCTTACACAGTGCAGGAGGGAGGGGCTTGGACCTGCCTCAACTGAATGTACCAGGCTCTGCTGACTCCCCAGGGGAGACCTTGCCTTGGAGGGGGTGGGAATGGGGGTGCCTTCGGGGGGAATGCTGGGGGTGGGAGGAGGGAGGACGGGGAATCTGTGGTTGGTGTGTAAAATGAATAGAAAATTTCTATTCTATTTTTTTCATATAATATATTCTGGTCACAGTTTCCTCTCCTTCATTCCCCACATCCTTCTACCTTCACACTCTTCCGACTCAGGCCTTCTTCCTCTTTCTCTTTGGAAAACAGACAGGTAAGAAAAATAAACCAGAAAAACAAAAACAAAACACAAGAAGCACACACTACTACTACTACTACTACTACTACTACTACAAAATTGTTAACCATAATATACAAGCAAAAGACCAATAAGATTTTTAAAAAAAAGCCCAAACAAAGCAATCTGAGACAAAAAAAATACCATCAACTTTGTTTTGTGTTGTGCTGACCATCTACCACTGGGCATTGGGCTCCCTTAAATGTGGTTTGTCTACCCAGTGGCATGCCACTGTGAGAAAAGTAACTTTTCCTTTGCAAATGGCCACCAGTTGGAGATAGGAGGGTCGGGAGCCTGAGTCCACGTCCCATCTCAGTGCTGGGACCTATCTCGTCTGGCTCGGGTCTGTGCATGCTTTGGCCTATTCTTTTTTTGTTTACTTGTTTGTTTTTGGTTTTTCTTTTTTCTTTTTTTTGAAGGAGTCTTTTTAAAAAATTATTAAGAAATTTTCTATTCATTTTACATACCAACCACAGATTCCCCCTCTCCTCCCTCCTCCTGCCCCTCAGCCTTTCCCCCCAACCCACCCCCATTCCTACCTCCTCCAAGGCAAGTGGTTTTGATTTTTCAAGACAGGTTTTCTGTGTAGCTCCAGCTGTCCTGGAACTCACTCTGTAGACCAGGCTGTCCTTGAACTCACAGAGATCCGCCTGCCTCTGCCTGATTAAAGGCCTGAGCCACCACCGCCCGGCTGCTTTGGCCCATTCTTAAATAAGATTCTTTGTTTATTTTGCCGCAAAGTGTTTCCATTTTTGTTTTCTGGATTTTAACTCCTTGTCAGAAGCATAGTTTTCCGGTGTAGTCATGTATCACTTGAGGACGAGGACACATTGTAAGGAACGTGTTCTCCTGTGACGTTGCTATTGTGAGGACATACAGAGTACACCTATACATACTAAGATGGCCATGATGTCACCAGGCAATGTGACATCCACTGCCGCTATGTGGATGTTAAATACTTTCCC
This sequence comes from Peromyscus nudipes, assembly GCA_902168325.1. Lineage (NCBI taxonomy): Eukaryota > Metazoa > Chordata > Mammalia > Rodentia > Cricetidae > Peromyscus > Peromyscus nudipes. The sequence goes on from CABHPH010114051.1 coordinate 47,627, forward strand.
CTCTTCTGGTAGATTGTCTTGCTGCTCTTTTGATTGTTTCCTTTGCTGTGAAGCTTTTCTGTTTTCTTTAATCTCTTATATTTCTTCTCACTTTGGTTATCTACGCGTTTGACCCGAATTTGCAGGAATAAGGGTCCTGGCTGGTGAGGCGCTGAGTGGGAGGACTGGGGAAGAGAAATAAAGACAAAGCCGTAGCTGGGACCAGAAGGTCTTGTATAAGCAGGTGATTTATGCCAAGCAAGTTCATTAGGAAGTGCAGCATCGTACATAGGATTTGCAGGGGGTAAAGGGCAAAGTCAGCAGAGAGCTAAGTCAGACAATGTTGGTAAAGAGAGCGTGGGTACTTAGACAGCAGCCTAAGGACTGATAGCCACAGCACAGGGGAAAGAGTCGGGTCCCCAGAAACTGCAACCTTGACTCTATGAGGGACTGACTCCAGCCCTAGGCAGACCTTACCAAGTCTGTTCCTGGACAAGGACACAGGACTGAAGTTTGTCCTTTCATCAGGGCCTCTGAGAAAGTCTTGGGGAGGTCTGGCTCCCCACATGTTTTTATGATCTTATCCAGAAAAATCCTCGTCTGGACCAACATCATGAAGCATCATACCCCCACCCCCGTATTTTCTGATGTTTTGGAGCCTGGTCTCAAACCACATCGCTTTTCTTTAGCTGAGTTTCACTGAGTCTGGTCTATACACTCAGAGTTTGGGGCGATAGAGACAGAATTTGGGGGATGTCTTCTCTGCCTCTTCCATCGCTGGGATTCTCATTTATTTAGTCGCTTTCAGATTGTTGTTGTTCATAACATTTCTTTATTTAATGGTTGTCTTCTAGGGGGAATTACCTGGCAGTGACTTATTCTATGATTCCTAGAAAATTCTCATTTTTTAATTTAAATTTTTAAAAATTAAAATATATTATTTCCCCTCCCTTTCTTTCCTTCAGCCCTTCCCTTCCCATTTACCCTGTTTTCTCCCTGCTCTCTCTCATTGTTCCCCTTTCCCTCTCATTGTCACACATACACACACACACACACACACACACAAATATATAAATACAACCTGTTCAGTCCATATAATGTTACTTGTACACATATGATTTCAGGGCTGACCACTTGGCATTGACTAACAAATTGGGAGGCTCTTTATTTTTTTAATTTTCAAAAATTAAAGGCTTGAGGGTAGTAGCTGACTCTCAGAAGCCTCAGAGCTAAAATTCTGGAAGTGGCTTAGAAACTGGGCGGTGGTCAGAAGCTGGACCTAAAGGGCGATCATGGTTCATAAGAAGGGAATCTGCAAAGATAGCGTCAGCCTCCTCAGAGGCTATCCAAATGCTCATGTGCTGGAAATTGGTGGAAATAAGGACAGGGAAGGTCACTTTGATGAGGTCTTATGTTGTGTAGCAGTTTCCTCTGAGGCTAAACCTTTCATCTTGGACAGCAACTTCTTAAGACATAAGGTGTAAAAAAGAAGTAAAACAGCAGGATATTTTAAGATAGGGTGTGTGTGTGTGTGTGTGTGTGTGTGTGTGTGTGTGAAACATTCCATCCTGTGAAGAAGCTTGTTAAGACAGAAGCAAACAATTCAAAAATATCCTCAGGAAGCCCCTGAAACTGACCAGATTCACCCCCACCCCCCACCCCCAAGAGTATATAAACAGAAAAGCATGCTGGGAGTCACTCTCAGGCGAGCTGAGCTGCATGGAGAGGCTCAGATCAACTGAGCTACATAGAAAAGACACTCTCCAACCAGTTGAGCTGCCTGCAGGCTGTGCAGTGTGCTCCAGCTTTTGTGAACTGTCACCTGTGCTGGGGTGGCTTTTGGCGATGCAGCTGTCTTTGAGACATTTCTGCTCCTGTAGTAACCCCTCACTTATATTCCTGTAAGTAACCCCAGTAAGACTTATTGGTTTGCCAAGTTAGACTTTGGTGGCATCTATCTGTACTTTAGTCTGTGGTCAGTTCACTATCTGGGGTGAATAGACGTTTGTTCACGTCTCCCCAGGAAAAGTGTCTCCCACCTCTGGTATGATTGAAGAGCATTGTTTTCTAAATTGGAGGAAAAGCTATCTGTGTTGAAATGGCAATGAATTTGGTTGAAATGTATCCATGTCCTAGTGCCTTGTGGAAGACAGAACTTAAGAGAAATGAACTTGGACATTTGGCAAAAGACATCTTCAGACAAAGTTCCTGGGGTGTGGTATGGCTTCTCCTGACTGCTTATGATAAAATGCAAGAAGAAAGAAACAAACCAAAGTGGAACTTAGGATTTAAAGAGACCCAAACATACAGAAGTGGGACATTTCAGCCTGGCTGAGGCCTGGGGAGGCAGGACAGTTGGGGGGAGGACAAGCAGTGACAACATGGTCCAGTGAAAGGCCAACAAGGAGTTGACATGCACAGGACACTAGATGCTCTTCATCAAGACAAGAGAACAGTGATGCAAAGGAACCTTGGGTGTTGTGGAATAATCTTTGTGTACACTCTGAAGACGTGTCTTTGCCAAGGTGCCTTCTGATTAGTTTAATGAACGGCTAAATGGCCAATAGCTAGGCAGGTAGAGGTTAGGTGAGACTTGCAGACAAAAAGAGAGCGCTGGGAAGAAGGAGATGGAGTCACCAGCCAGACACAGGAAACAGCAGATGAACATGCCGTGCTGAAAAAAGGTACCACCATGTGGTAGAGCATAGATAAGAAATATGGGTTAATTTAAGTTCTAAGAGCTAGTTAGTAAGAAGCCTAAGCTATTGGCTGAGCATTTATAATTAATAATAAGTCTCTGTGTGGTTATTTGGGAGCCTGCTGGCGAGACAGAGCTGACCGGCAGTCTCAATAAAAAACTCCACCTACATTTGGAGATCAAGGCTGCCACTTCCATCACAGGACCCTGTGGATGTACAATTTCTAGGGATGGGCCAAGTGACCCTTCAAGGAACCACTGAACTTTACTGCCCCATGTGTTTTTTCCTCTAATTTTTCTTTTATTGAAAATAGTTTTTTTATACAATATATTATGATTATGGTTTCCCTCCCCCAGCTCCTCCCAGATCCTCTCCACCTCCCCTCCCATCCAAATCCACACCCTTTCTTTCTGTCTCATTAGAAAACAATCTAGAAAATGATAATAAGTAAGATAAAAACAAAAGCGGACAAACTGGAATATGATAAATAAGCAGAAAGAACCAAAGAAAAAGCATAAATATATATTTATAGGTACACACACACACATACACACACTTGCCTACACAGACATTGCATAAAAACACAAAATCTGAAACCATAATATATATGCAAAAAAACCTATAAGATTTTTAAAAAAAAAGCCCAACAAAGACAAAGAACGTTAAAAAATGCTCATTATGTGTCAGCCATCTACTGGTGGGCATGGGGCCTGCCCTTAAGAGGGGTTTGCATAATCAGTTAAGACTCCATGGAGAAAAACAATTTTTCATTGGTGAGCAGTTATCAATTAGAGATAGCTTCTGGGTTAGAGATGGAGGCCTGTGTACACTTCCCCTCTCAGCTTTGGAACCCTACCTGGTAGAGACCCATGCGGCCCTATGCATGCTGCCACAGTCTCTCTGAGTTCTTATGTGTGTCTAGAGTACTGTATTTAGAAGGCCATGTGATTACTTGGTGTCCTCCATCCCCTCTGGCTCTTACACTCTTTCCACCTTTTTTTTTCACTGGGTTCCCTGATCCCTGAGGGGAGAGATTTGATGGAGATATCCCATTTAGGACTGAGTGTTCCAAGGTCTTACTCTCTGCACATTGTCCAGTTGTAGGTCTCTGTATTTGTTCTCATCTACTGCAGGAGGAAGCTTCCCTGATGATGGCTGAGCAAGGCACTGATCTACAGGTATACCAGAATGTCGTTGGGAGTAATTTTGTTGTTATATTCCTTTAGCAGAACAATAGTAGTTGGCTTTCCCCTAGGTCCCTGGTCTATCTAGTCTCATGTTCTAGGCTACCTGAGCAGTGTCAGGCATGGGTTCTATTTCAAGGAGTGGGTCTTAAATCCAATCACATATTGATTGGTTATTGCTGCAAACTTTTGTGCCCCTACTGCACCAATGAATCTTGCAGGCAGGTCACCATTGTAGATTGAAGTGTTTGTGGCTGGGTTGGTGTTTACCTTTCTCCTTTGGTAGCTAGCATATGAAGTACCTTCCAGTACCATGAACACTAGTCAACATGGGTGTATGCTCTAGGTAGGCACCAGCTCAGCTTTTCCATGTTCAATGTGTTGTCTTCAGCAACAGGGCCTTATTGTGAGTTTTTGGGATGCAACCAATAGCCTTGGCAACAGCCTGGGTTGTTTGGGACTTTCCCTGGGGCCCTTTTGGCCAACAACTTGATTCGATGTAACCCATTCCCAGAACTGGAGGCTTCATTTGATGATGAGAGGTCTAGTTGAGGCTTTGTCTCCCTGTTATTTGGTGATTCCATTTGTATATGTATTTATTTTAGGAAGGTTCTACTGTGTTAGGTTTCTGTACGACCCTTCAAATGACCCTTAGTGTTAGCTGTCTCTCCCCATATTCTCTCCTTTGCATCTTTCTTCCCTCCTCCTTCCCATTTGATCCTCCATTCCAGTCCCCCAGCCTACCCACCCCGTCCATCCGTAACTATATATTCTAGTTCCCTGTCCTAGGGACATCCCTCCCTCCCACACAGTCCCATTCTCTATGCCTAACTTCTGTGATTATAGGAATTGTAGCCTTCTTTTCAAAGACTTAACAGTTAAGCTTCACATATAAACAAATACATACCATATTTTCCTTTTTGTGTCTGGGTTACCTCACTCAGAATAATTTTTTTCTAGCTCCATTCATTCACCTGAGAATTTCTTGATTTTTTTGTTTTTATTTTTTTGAACATCTGAGTAATATTCGATTTTGTAATATACCATATTTTTCCTTTTCCTTTGACAGATATTTAGGCTGTTTCCAGTTTCTGACTATTATGAATAGATCAGCAATGAACATGGTTGAACAAGAGTTTCTATAGTAGGAGGAAGTGTCCTTTGGGGATACGCCCAAGAGTGGTATAGCTGGATCTTGCGGTGGATCTGTTCCCAGCTTCTGCGGAACCACCACACTGATTTCCATGGTGGCTGTGCAAGTTTACGCTCCTACCAGCAATAGATAGGGATTCCCCTTCCTCCTGGCTAGCATGAACTGCCATTTGTTCTATTGATTTTGGCTATTCTGACTAGTGTAAGATGAAATCCCCCCCACCCCCAACAGGGTCTTTCTATGTAGCCCTGGATGTCCTGGAACTCGCTCTGTAGACCAGGCTGGTTTCAAACTCACAGAGATCCTCCTGCCTGTGCCTCCCAAGTACTGGGATTAAAGGCATGCGCTGCCACCACTGCCTGACATAGGATGAAATCTTAAAGTAATTTTGATTACATTTTCCTGATGACTAAGGATGTCGAATATTTCTTTAACTGCTTCTCAGCCATTTGCATTTCCTTTTTTGAGAATTCTCTTTAGATCTGTACCTCATTTTAAAAATTGGGTTCTTTTCTTGATATCAAGATTCTTGACTTCTTTATTTATTTTAGATATTAGCCCTCTGTCAGATGTGTGGTTGGTAATATAAACTTTTCCCATTCTGTAGCCTATAGCTTCGTCCAAATGATGGTGGGTTGTTTTTTTCAGTTTTATGAAGTATCATTTGTTATTCTTAGTGCCTGTATTGTCAATGTTCTGTTCAGAAAGTCTTTCCTTGTGCCAATGAGTTTAAGATTATCCCTCCCTTTCCCTCTTATCAGATTGGGGTATCTGGCCTATGTTGAGGTCCTTGATTCACCAGAGTTGAATTTTAGGCAAGACCTACACATTCTTAAGTTTATGTTCCAAGCATTCAGTTTTGGCACTCTGGCTGTCCAAAGTGTGCCTTAAGATGCCCCTTTAGGAGGCAGAGTGGTAAGTTTTGGTGATGGTGCACAGAGTACAAGAGCTATGTAGGGCAATCCTTAGTGCAGTTGTTTGGTAAGGGCCACTGCTGAGAGTATCCATGATGATAATGGATGGTGAGACCATGGGAATGGGGCCATGTTTAAGACTCCAGCTTTTCAGAGCCAATAGTGTGCCACTCAAACCCAGGATAGTTATAGGCAGAAGATTCTAGACTGCAGATGGGGATGTAGCTCAGTGATAGAGTGCTTGCCTAGCATATTTGAGGCCTAGTTAATGCTTCAATACTTAGCATGACAAAAACAAGCAAACACACACACACACACACACACACACACACACACACACACAAATTCCAACCTGTGCAAGCTATAGTGGGGAAAGCACTCAGTAGAGCTCTGGTGGCAGACTTGTTAACCGATTCCCACTCCTCCCCCAGTGTATCCAGAAAGAGGGACACAGTATCAAAGGAAATTCGTTTTTGAGACAGGGTCTCACTTAGATAGCCTTGGCTGGCCTAAATTCACAGACTGGCTAGTATCTGAACCCTTAGTGCTGGGATTAAAGATGTGTACCACTATACCTGATGGAAATCTTTTTTTAAAGATTTGCTTTTAATTGTGTGCATGGGTTACATGTTTGTGTGTATGTACATGTGAGTGCAGTACCCGTGGAGACCAGAAGAGGGTGTCAGATTTCCCTGAGCTAGAGTTACAGGCAGTTGTAAGCCTACACATGGGTCCTTGGGACAGAGCTTGGGTCCTCTGGAAGAACAGCAAGTTAACTGCTGAGCCATCTCTCCAGCCCTTGGAACAAAATTCTTGAGATTCAATAATGTTGTCTGTCTTGTTGGCTTTTAAACGTATTTACTCCTTTCTTCTTCTCCCTTTTGGAAAGGGAGCACTTGCCTGTGCTGGTCCTGCTGTTTGATTTTGGAAGTGCGTAACTTGTTTGGTTCCACAGCTGGAGGGAGAGTTTACTTCAGGATGAATTTTACCTTGAGTCTCATCCATATCTTATTTAGACAAGACTTGGGACTTAGACTTTTAAGATATTGTAATACTTAAGACACTGGGGGCTAGTGTATGGAATGAGTATTACTGCAAAAAGGACATGCATGGGGGGAATGGCAGAATGCGGAAGTTTAAAGGTTTGTGTCCTTCTAGAACTCATGATAGAACTATGATATAACACTACTAAAAGGTGGGACTTTAAGTTATTTTATGTCTGTGTACCCTGTGTATTTCTAATACCTTTGTAGGTCAGAAGAGGGCCGTCAGATCCACTGGAACTGGAATTACAGATGATTGTTAGCCATCATATGCATGCTAGGACTTGAACTCATGTCCTCTGTAAGAGCAGCAAGTGCTCTTAACCACTGAGCCATTTCTTCAGTCCCAAAAGGTGTGACTTTTAAGAGATTATTAATCCATGAGGGCTGTGCCCTTGTGAATGGGATTAGTGCCCTTAGAAAAGAGTATCAAGAATGCTGTCTGACCCATTTCTCCCTTCCACCATGAATGGACACAGAATTTGTCCCCTCTGGTGGCCAAGGTAACAAGGTGCTAACTCGGGAGCAGAGAGTAAGCCCTTTTTAGACAGTGAATTAGCCCATGCCTTGAGCTTAAATTTCCAAGACTGCATAAGTGTGAGAGACTATCTATTGTTCATAAATTTTCAAAAAAAAAAAATATATATATATATATATTTTGGTTTTCCGAGACAGGGTTTCTCTGTGTAGCTTTGCGCCTTTCCTGGAACTCACTTGGTAGCCCAGGCTGGCCTCGAACTCACAGAGATCCGCCTGCCTCTGCCTCCCGAGTGCTGGGATTAAAGGCATGCGCCACCAACGCCTGGCCCAAAAATATTTTTATATAGTAGAAAAATCCAATGAGGTTGTTCTTCCCTTCCTACCTTTGTTCTAGAGAGGCTTCCCCTCCATCTTGAGGGCTAACACCTGTCAGTCATTTTTTTTCTTTTATGCTTCTTTAATGCTCCCAATGGCAAAAGTAAGTTAGAGCCAATGACCTGCTATATCAGGTACATAGATCTCAACAAACAGTTCATCCATGCAAACAATTCAGGGTCTTTTAATGCTATCTTTTTACTTAGGACTGTGCTGTTAGCTGAAGACCCCTTTGTTATGGAATACTACTTTAACTATGTAAAGATGTGTTACATTTGTTTGTGTTGATGAATAATTGTTTAACTATGTAAAGGTGTGTTATATTTGTTTATGTTGCATTTTATTTAATTATGTAAAGATGTGTTGCTGTTTTAGCCTTGCCTGCCTAAGGCACCTGATTGGTCTAATAAAAAGCTGAATGGCCAATAGCTAGACAGTAGAGGGATAGGCAGGGCTGGCAGGCAGAGAGAATAAGTAGGAAGAGGAATCTAAAATTCAGAAGAGAGAAGAGGGAGAAAGAGAGGGAGTCGGCAGGGCCAGCTAGGCAGCCACCAGCCAGCCAGACACGGAGGAAGCAGGAAAAGAAGGACAGACAGAAGGAAAGAAGGGTAAAAGGCCCTTCAGAGTTAATGGAACAAGCATAAGGCCGAGCATTCACAATTAATAATAAGTCTCTGTGTCATGATTTGGGGGCTGGGGTCTGAGAAAACCTGCTATACCCCTTACCTGAAGCAGGTGTTCTATGCCGGTTTTTCCTTCCTGGTGTCTGAGAGAGCAAAGGTGTTCACTGATGGCTTCTCCCTCTTAGAACCCATGTTCCTTTGGTGATGGGATCAAGTGGTCAGGTAGGCAGTCCTGTAAAGCACCAGCTCTCCCCTGGTTTGGGAAGCTCTTGGTTGTCATTCCTCTCCTGAGTCAGGAAGGATGCTTGGGTTCTCAGAGCCTTCCGACGATATATTTTATTTTGACTCTCTGTTCCTCTTTGCCTTACAAAACTGCCTTTACTCTAAGCCAGGGAAGGTACTTGGAATGTGGAAGCAGGCAGCAGAGAGCACAGGCATGTGTAGTGTAGTGTTGGGATTGGCTTTCTAATTCCCTGGGCAAAGTTAGTGTAGTGCTGGGATTGGCTTTCTAATTCCCTGGGCAAAGTTAGTGGCCCCGGGGG
>CABHPH010114052.1:7300-19004 GCA_902168325.1 Peromyscus nudipes
AAAAAAAAAAAAAAAAAAGAACAGTGACTAAGACAGTGGTTGGTACCAGGGACTTAGGTACTGCTATGCCAGGCTTGACGAGGCTGTTGTTTGGAGGAAGATGGATGGCTTTGGGACTTTGGTCTAGAAAAGCAGTTGAATACTTTAAGTGGGATTTGATGGGCCATCCTAGTAGGTGCATGGAAAACAGCAGTGCTGAGAGGCATGTAGACTGTGGGGGTCCAGGTCAAGAGGTTTCAGAGAGAGCATTAGCAACTGATCTAGAGGCTGTTCTTCAAATGTTTTGGCAAAGAATGTGGCTGCTTTTGCCTTTCTCCTAAAATTCTGCCAGAGGCTAAATTGAAGAGTGTTTGCCAAGACTAACGTCATTGGCAGAGGAGATTTCAAGACAGCCTAGTATTACCTGTGTCACATGACTGTTAGTTATCACTCTTATGCATATCTACAGTGAAAAGAGCAAGTGGGCAAAGAGAAATACAAAATGTACAGTTTGAGCTGGGCATAGTGATACATTTCTTTAATTCCAGCGTTCAGGAGGCAGAGGCAGGCAGATCTCTGTGAGTTAAGGCCAGCCTGATCTACATAGTGAGTTCCAGAACAACCAGGACTAAGTAGAAAGACTCTGCCTCAAAACAAACAAACAAATAAACCCCTGTACAGTTTGAGGAGAAAAAGAGCACTAGGGAACATAATGTTGGAACCCAGTCCTGTGCTCAAGTAGATAAGAAATTTAAAGAAAGGCCTGAGACAAAATGGAATAAAGGGAATGGTGTCCTTAGGGTGAGACCCTACCCAGCTAATCCTATAAGCTGTGAAAGGAAAAGTCCCCCAAAGTTCTAAAAAAGCATCATCAAGTCAAAGCTTATGCAAATGTAATTCAAGGAGGAGACCAGGTTCCCGCCCCAGCAGCTTCAATCACGTGGTTCTGGCTTTAGAATCATGAAGGATACAGAAGTAAAGGGGGCTGTGGCATCTTCCTCTGAGGTTAAGGAGAACTGCTGAGATCAGATGTGTGGCAGAGGAATCCTGCACAGAGGCCCTGAGAGGCCATTGTGTGGAGCTTTAAAGGTGAAGCCTGGATTGCATTGGAAACTCCAAGATGTTGGAGATGCCAGAGCCATGGGATGCTTGCCAAGGAGAGCTACTAATAGGTCTGGAACCATCCCAAGAGAGAGGTGTGTTGCAGTCAGCAAAGCTAGAAGAAAAGAGCCATCTAAGTCTTTTGACATCATACATAGAGATACGGGATTTGGAGTTTGCCCTTCTGTGTTTCCGTACATCCAGTATTTCCTCACTATTACCCCTTTTGAAATGGTAATGTATAGTCTGTGCCATTGTATGTTGGAAGTATGTACTTCTCCTTTTGCTTTTATGGGGGTTACAGTTATGGAGACTGTGAAAGACTACAGAGGACTTTTGAAGTTGGACTAAATACATTTTACAATACAATATGTCTACAAGCCTACTGAAGTCAGGGAGTAGGGTGGTTTGAATGAGATATCCTCCATCTGCTCATATATTTGAATGCTTGGTCCTTGGTTGGTGAACAGTTTGAGTAGGATTGTAAGTAAATTGGTTGCAACATCTCTGGGTTTGGTTCCAGATTTTGGCACCAAAACATGAGTTTTGCAACTCTGGAAAAGGTGTCCTGACTACCTGGGGAGTCAGGTAACATCTTGAGCTACTTAGGACAGCTCTGATAGCTGAACTGCAAGGAGACAGTTCAGCCCTGGAGGGCTAGGTATCCCGGACACCTCAAGCTGCTCAGAACAACAGCTCTGCCCTGAAGGTGTTCCGGACACCTGGAGCTGTTTAGCACAGCTCTGACAGCTAGAACTGCAAGGAGACAGTTCAACCCTGGAAGGAAGTTTTTCTGACTTCTCGGGAAAGTCAGGCCTGGAACTGCTTCAGCAGGGAAGGGTATCCTGACTGTTTGGGAAAGTCAGGGTATCCTAACTATTCGGGAAAGTCAGGTTATACCTGGTGTGGTGGGGGATGGTCTCCCCACAGGATATAGTAATCCTGCTTCTCTCCTGGAGAGCTGCTACAGCTGAGCTTTGCTCAGCCCCCACTTAAGAGGGCTTCCTAGCAGAGCTCTGCTTCTCTAGCCTAAGAAATTGCAAAAATGTAGCTAAGAAATTGCAAAAATGTAGCAATCTCCTCTGGCTCAGGAGAAAGGTGTTACTTTTCAACTCTATCTTGCTCTGTTCACTGAAGGACTTCTCAGCAAGGATCTTCTGTTCAGGGGTACCTTGATCAATCCACTATGGGATGTCTCAGCAGGGTTCTTCTCTTCAGCTTCCCCTTGCTCAATCCACTACGGGACATCCCAGCAAGGTTCTTCTGTTCACTAGTGAATGAAGGTCTTCACACCCAAAACTCTTTTGAGAAAGAGATTTATTTGGGAAGGAGGAGTCCAGGAGAATAGCTGCCTCTACCAGGGTGGAGAGAACAGCTTTTTTTCTAACTGACCAGGCAGCGCAATTTACACAGAATATCTTGGGGGTGGATTCAAACAGGAGTTGACTTGGGGCCCAGGGTTCTACTGTCCTGCTCTGTGATTGGTTGGTTTCACAAGTCAGTTGGCCAGGGTCAGAGATGGCTCTGATCTGACTGAGCCAAACTATGTTTCTTTCTGCCCTGATCTGAGCCATCTTTCCCTAGTTCTGGGCTCCAGGGTCGGAGTGGGTTTCTTTAGCCAGCCCCTTTTCCCTACAGATATGGCCTTGTTGAAGGAAGTGTGTCACTGGGGTTGGGATTTGGCTTCACAAGCTCCCACCAGACCCATTCTCTCTGCCTCCATGTTGCAGATCAGGTGTAAGCTCTCAGCTACTGTTCCAGCAACATGCCTATCTGCCTGTCACCATGCCTCCCAACATGCTGATCATGGACTCACACTCTGAAACTGTTAAACAAGCCCCAAATTAAATGCTTTCTTTTATAAGCTGCTTTATATGATGTCTCTTTACAGTACTAGAACAGTAACTAAGACAGTTAACAGTTTCCAACTGAAAGACTACACTTCCCAGCTTTCCTTGCAGACTACAGAAGTCATTTCTGCCCTTATAAGAGGTAGAATCCCATCTACCCTTGTAGGCCTCCTCGCTATAAATAGGCATGGTCCTGCCTAAGGTCAGACCAAGCCTCTCTTTCTTTCCACCTTCTGTATTTCTACAACTGTTCTTTGATAATCTAACCTATGATGCCAAAGACCCAGGATGGGAAATCTGAAGCTACTACCCACAGACAAACCTCCCTGGCTCTCATACGCTCCCTGGCCACTGTCCAAGAGGGCCAGGCAGGGCCACCCTTTCCTCTTGGGCAGCCTTTTCTTTTCACTCTGTTTCTATCCTTTCTCCTTCGCCTTATTGTCTCACCCTGACACAGTCTGACATTGGTGAGAGGCCATGTTACATTTGCGCAGAACACACATGCAGCATAGCAAAACACCACGACAAGTCAATCATGGTTTTTAAGGTAATCCAGAGGCACCCTAGTTAGGTCTCAGGGCTCACTGGAACTTCCTTAAGATTCACTCCGTCCAAGGCCCCAGAGACTCACCACTCATTCAGTTGAAAGCTCTGACTATCTTCCAGTGGTCCTGTGGCTCCTTAGCCCCAGAACTGTAGAGGTTGGGGATGTCCCCTTACTTTCCAGGCAATTTGAGACTTAGAGGACACTCTAAGCAACAAGATACTGAACTCTGTTCTTGCCTTTGTCCCTCATCTATTCCAAATTCTGTAGAGACTAGCTCAGTCCAAGCTCCCAAGAGCTTTCCACTGGCTAAGACTGACAAGAATTCCTGGAATTCTCCACTGGCCCATAGCCAAAAACTCTGAGAACCTTCCACTGGCCAGCAATCTTAGGTTTTGTGGTTCACTGGAGCTCCAGAATTGAAATGGCCACTGTTGACCCAAATTCGGAGCTTTTAATTTTTAGTGTCTAAACTGATTTAAATAATTCCATATGACAGAATAGCAGGCCTCCCCCATAAAACTCTCAGCTTACTTTTATCTTTCTCAAGAGTCTGGCTTACAACAATGCCCATAGCCTGAATGCCTGCAGCCATTTCTGCTGGGCCCCTAAACCTGCATCTTTCCAAGCTGAGATAGCATAGACCTCTTTTGCCTTATGCTTTTGGCCTACTTGGGTTTCTGCCTCTCCAAGCCTGGAAAATCCTGCTTGTATCTTCAACAGCTGAGCTATAAACGCATTTCAGGTGTTCTGCTCCATCTGCAGACACACACACACACACACACACACACACACACACACACACACACACAACTTACGGATCTGTAGATCCAGGCTCAGTCTCACAGAGATTCAAATGTCTTTGGGGTATGGATAATAACTGAAAATTTGTTTCACACTGTTTTACTCTGCTGAGAAGGCTGGCTCTGGAGCAGGGTTTTGGCCCATCTGCCCCAGACCCAAGTATGTTAGTTTAAGAGTTTCCTCCAAAGTCTCTGTCCTAGGTCAGGCTGGCCACCGGACTCTATGACAGGGGGAAAGAGAATGAAATAGAGCAGCCCAGGAAGACACCTGGGGCTTGAGAACAACTCAGAAGTAAACTCCGTTCCATAGAGGTCACAAAGGGCAAGGTGTTTAACTGGGAATTCTCCCCCCTTTTCCTAGGTTTTGTTTATTGTCTTTAAAGCTTCTGTTGGAACTTTAGCTTTCTGTGTTTTAGGATTTGTAAGTTCACTGAATGTGACTTACAAAGGATGCATAGACAATCTTAATTTGCCATAGCATACTATGTATGTAACTTGGATTCAACTCTTGTTTTGGAAAAAAAGGTGTGCCTCATGAGCTTGCTTGGAGTACGACGTGGCTTGCCACCATCTTGACTGATGTCTGAGGTTCACATTGGAGTAAATAACAACCACGTGGCTCGCCACCATCTTGCCAACTATGTGACTCAGCCACCATCTTTCTTAGGCTAAAGAAAGGGCATGCTGTGTGACTTCACTGCCATCTTGGCTATGGTGACCACGTGATATAAATCAACTAAGGCAGCATCTATAAAACAACTAGACCCACTGAGCCTCTGCTTATCACTGTGTCTCCCTAAAGAAAAGGCTAAGGAGTTAACACCAGGCCTCCAAGACGGTTTGTTTTATTTTATTTTCCATACATTAAGTAGGCAATGGCAATTCTCCAACATATTTTGAATTAGGATGGATTTTTGTGTGATGATTTTTGCCTTGAGAATGGCAAATCAAAGATAAGGATAAAACCATGAACAAGATCTATCCAATATACATTTGATGATTAAGGCTTATAAATTTTTAGTTATAATGGTCTATTCAAGCTAACAGAAGCTGACTTAAAGATGCAAATCTGATCACTTATGTCTTTGCTAATTATGTTAGATTTGTTCTTTGTTAAAACTGACTCATATTTTTAAATGTCATTATTTCATAAAAGTACATTATAAAAGAATCAGGAAAATGAGGCTCCCAGTCTCTGTGGGCTATTATTTATGGTTTAAAGTTTACTTGGATACAAAAGGACCTTTAGTTCGAGAATTATAATTTTTTAAGGCTCAAACTTAACAGGAATAGAATTGTAAAATCCTAATCTTACAAAAAGAGTTATTTACTATTATAAACTGTTAAAGGTGATTAAGATATACAAGTTAAGCTGGTACAGCCACTGTGGAAATCAATATGGCGCTTTCTTAGAAAACTGGGAATCAATCTCCCCCAAGATCCAGCTATACCACTCTTGGGCATATACCCAGGGAATGCTCAATCATACCACAGGGGCACTTGCTCAGCTATGTTCATATCAGCATTATTTGTAATAGCCAGAACCTGGAAACAACCTAGATGCCCTTCAACCGAAGAATGGATAAATAAACTGTGGTACATATATACAATGGAATACTACTCAGCAGAGAAAAACAATGACATCATGAGGTTTGTAGGCAAATGGAGGGATCTAGAAAAAATCCTCCTGAGTGAGGTAACCCAGACTCAGAAAGACAAACATGGTATGTACCCACTCATAGGAGAATACTAGTTGTGTAACAAGGATGACTGGACAGCTACTCACAACACCAGGGAGGCTACCTGGAAAACAGGACCCCAAGAAAAACACGGGGATCGCCCAATGACAGAGAAATGGATGAGATCTACATGAACAGTCTGGACTTGACGGACCTCGATGCTGTTTCCAGTTTCTGGCTAGTAGCAACAAAGCTGCTATGAGCATGGTTGAGCAGGTGTCCTTGTGGTATGGTGGAGCATCCTTTGGGTATATGCCCAGAAGTGGTATAGCTGGGTCTTGAGACAATTGGATGGTGAAGACCGGACCAGGTGGTGTGAAACAGCATGGGACCGGTTCTCAGCCTTCCAGGGACTCTGCTACTGAAACTGTCATATCAGTGAGTTGATACCCTTTATAATGCCTTAATAAATAGATTCATTATCGGTTAAAAAAAAGATATACAAGTTAATGGTCAGTCATGCTAAGTACAAATGTCATTTATTTGCACAGACAAGTTTGGAGGGAGAGACCAATTTTTATCTCATATCATATAGTCTTCTGTTATCTCCCATCATATAGTATTTTACATATGTTGTCAAAGTTTAGCCTAAAAACAAGTTAAGTAAAACAAGTTTAAAGTAAACTTAAAGTTTGTTTAATGTAAAATAATATTCAAAATCAGGTATATTTTAAAAATTGGTTATAAAAGATTGACTGCTTGAGTAAAATGGATTAAATTTATAATACACTTGCATGGCAGGAAACCCCCAGGATCAAGAAGTTCCCTTGGATGGAGCACCATCCCACCAGAGTTAAGCTGCAGATTAGCCTCCTTACAGGACAAGAATGTATGGGGGGAAAGACCCTGCTAGTCTGCTGCTTCTGCCTCTGGCTGCATAGCCCTGACCAGCTCCAGCCATGTAGGCCAAACCAGAAAGAAAAAAACTCATTATCTACAGAAAAGATGAATTACTCCTTATGTCTCAAAAGACAGGGGGATGATTCTCCTGCCCAGTGGAGGATCTGCACCACATCCTAAATGTCTCAAACAACTGAAAGGCAAAGAGCAATCACTCTGCCCTCAATGTCTCCCAAACTGACATATGAGGATGCTGTGTGCTATGGGCCACAGGAATATATTATAAGAACTCAGCTGGTTATGGCAAAGCTGCTACCTGTAGGAATGAGGGAATTCCTTCAGAGGAAGCCAAACATCAGGGAATAGTTGGTGCTATTTGGCTTGTTACATATCTTCTGCTATGAATATAATGTGTGCCTTCATAGCTTTCCCAATTGATTTTTCTCTAAGATTGCTAACAGTGTAGACAGATCACTCTTTGGACATATATATATTTGAGGTATTTGGAGAACAGCCTCAGGAAAGGCTTCTTTCCCCCCAGGCCCATATGTTTCCCCCTTTTAGCGCTGGAAGAAGATATCTCCCTTAGTCACATTGAAGGACTAACAGAAATAACAGTCCAGACCATGACATAATAGTCTCCTGAATTAAGGTAAATTCCACATGGTGACCTTAAGTAATGGCTTGGCACAATTTATACTAGGACCCTCCTTTCTTACACAGCCTTACTAACATTATAGACTCCTAACTTCTTACCTAACCACTTCTAAGAATGTAGATTGAGCACATAAATTCCCTTTTTGATATACTGACAATCATTAGCTCTCAATTGACCTCCTCCTTTAACCATTCCCTTTTCAGGTAGTAAAAGAAAGCCTGACAGTCACTACCTGAGGAAAATTCTTACCTGCCTTTATGACCCTGTAGGAATTCAAGCCTGGTGACCTGGCTGGAGGGGGAGGATTGCTATGGGTTGGGTTTATAACCATAGAGACTAGAGGGATAGAATAAACCAATGGACTAAGAGCTTGGTGTGCTGAGATTCTTTTCCCAAAAATAGTTCTGGCTGTTCATAGTTTCCCTTCTGGGCTCCTGGGAAGAATATTATTAAGGCTGGTCCTTTAATAATATTTGAGAGCTGTGAACAGGAGAATTTGTGCTTAAGCTACCACCTGACTGGTACAGAACCTACATGCTAGTTCAACTGGCCATGCCCTTTACCCTGGCATTTGATTCTTAACCACTCATGATTCCTCATTAAAAGACGATGCCAGAGACTCTGTCATCAAACTCACAGATTTGGAAAATTATTCAGAATATCTAAACAGTGTCTTTGACAGTTGGCTTTCTATCTGGAAAGTCAACACATTATTCTCTTGAGTGACAGATATCCCAAGCCTTTAGACTCTTCAAGGGAAGATGTCTTAGATGAAGGTGACTTTCTCCAACCTGGGCTCACCTGTGGTTCTTTGAGACTATAATCTAGTCTCTACACAGATAGTTCCAGGGTCAGTACCCACACTCTCCCCTTGAAACCTACAAGGAGTATATAGGCACTGGCACTGATGCTTGTGGAAGTTTTCTAAGAAATTTCAAAAGCCAGTATTCATTAAAGCTGTTTTATCTTGCTTTACAAATTATGCCTCTAAACACCTGATCTATTTTCAAACCAAATGATGTGAAGAAACATGCTTACTGCTGTCAGTGGGTGCTGTCTATCGGCAGGAGGAGACAAGAGTTGGCTTTAGCCTTCTTTGTCAATTCAGTACATGCTACATGTAAGTTATTTATTACAGATATGACATGACTGACTGGTCTCATCTGTTGGTTGAGTGGATGGAGTAAAAATGTTGTAGAGAATTTTTAAAAGGCTCTGTTAATGAGGTTAATTGTAGAAAACTTTATAAAATGGATCATTTGCTCTTGACATGGCCGTCACTCAGGCAGTAATTTTGGATGATCTAGAGTGTTCTGGAGAACTCCCTGATGAGGAGTAAGCTAGACAGTCACTGTCTCTGGAAGTATTTTTAAATTGGAAATTAAAAATAATTTATTTGGAGAAAGTACAACTTAGAATTAAGCTATCATCTTTTTTTTTTTTTTTTGGTTTTTCAAGACGGGGTTTCTCTGTGTAGCTTTGTGCCTTTCCTAAGACTCACTTGGTAGCCCAGGCTGGCCTTGAACTCACAGAGATCCGCCTGGCTCTGCCTCCTGAGTGCTGGGATTAAAGGCGTGTGCCACCACCGCCCGGCAAGCTATCATCTCTTTATGTAGCCTGCCAATATAAAATATATTTACTGCATAATCTTGGAATATAGGTAGAATAATTTGATGTTAACAAAAATATGTTTTCAAATACTAGATATGGCCATTCTTATAAGATAATAATCCCAATTTTTCTCTTTTAAATTTTATTTATTTATTTATTTATGTTTTTGAGACAGGATTTCTCTGTGTAGTCCTGGCTGTCCTGGATCCCTCTATGTAGACCAGGCTGGTCTTGAACTCAGAGAACTCAGAGTCCTAGGATTAAAGATGTGTGCCATCACCACCCAGCATAATCCTACTTTCTAAAATTTCACCTTACCAAATTGTTTCTAACAACTCCGTTTTTGTTCATTAAGTAAATAGCTGGTATTGTTAATATTCAAAACAAATATACAAAGTTCATCATATGTAAAAACAAGGAATATTAGTTAAGACACATTTGGTTCAGATTCATTCCTTGGATGCTGACTTTAACTGACTTCTTTTACAAAGCTTCCAACTGCTTGTTCCTTATACGGGAGTCTGATGTAAGCAAACAGCTAACTACACTTACCTTATTCTTCTATAGAACTCTGGTACACGGTCCAGCCAGTTGTACAATTGCATTTAACTCATGTTTACCTTAATGTAAATGTTTTCCTCATGTAACTTTGTCACTTAAAGTGTCTCCCAAAGGTGTACAGTTATTACCTCCTGACGGATGTTCTAGATCTTTGCCAACTGTTGAGTCTTATCATGACCCCTTGGGTGGACTCTCTTCTGAGGTACTCTGACTGCTGTTCCTCTTATCAACCATATGTCAGCTTAAAACAGATATGGAAAGATCGGCACCTCCAAACCCCTAAAACAGCCAGACTGAAGCCTCCTTTGCATCAATTAACCCCCCTCTCTGTCTCTGTCTCTGTCTCTCTGTCTCTCTCTGTCTCTCTGTCTCTGTCTCTGTCTCTCTCTCTCTCTCTCTCTCTCTCCCTCCCTCCCTCCCTCTCTCTCTCACCAGCTCAGATGAGCTTAACATCCTTCAGGACCAGCTGGACTCCTCAACTACTGCAGTACTCCACAATTAAAAAGGACCAGATCTGACTACTGCTAAGGATGGGCTCTGTGCTTTCCACAGATAACGCCGCTTCCAGGCCAACGGATCCTAACTGGTTTGAGATGGGACCAGACAAAAATTCCTTCTGGTTCCCTCTCACCCTGGCTTCTCCCCAGGCTCACTCCTTTCCTCCTTATTGTCCTCATACTTATATTTTAACCTTGTCTTTTAAATGCTTTACTCACTGAACTTCCCCCTATACCCAAACAAAATGTTTCACATAAGCTCTCCCAATGGTTCTCACCCTACAACAGCTCCATTTGTTACCAATACATCTGCAAAAAGACCTTTTAGATGCTGTGAGACACTCTGGCTAAAAGGGGCCGTCATCCCTTTCGCCCCAGGCCAGATACAACTCTTTACAGTAGTCCTCTATTTCCCCTGTTCCCTTCCTTTGATGCTCCACACCTCCCTGCCGTCTCCGCTAGCTCATGTTGGTGCAACCGTCCTGGCAGTAGGACCAGTCACTGTCACCCCGAATCAGCTCTGGGCCCACTTCATCTCACTAGCCTACTTTGTTCCCCCACCTCTGCTCTTCCCTATTCCTCAACATTCCTGGGAAATTTCTCAGTTTTACTCTGTAACCAAATCATCTGCTTATAGCCTTCTAATAAGTATTTCCCAAATCTCTTCAGGAATACTGCATGGCAATTGCTTGATCCATCACAGCTGATCAAGTTAAGACTCCCCCTCTTCAATGGACCCAGAACTACCCCCTCCAACAAAGACCTTTCTCAGCAGAAAACGGCTGTAACACCCCTGCTCCGAATTTCTTATATCCTCTCAGAATTAGGAATGATAGTTTCCTACTGAAAGACTACACTTCCCTGCTTCCCTTGTGGGAAGAGGCCTCAGCCCATCTTCCCCTGTAGGCACTTTGGCCATCCCCACACATGGGTAACAAAGATGCCCCCTTACTGTGGATAAATATGGTCCTGCCTAAGGTTAGACCAAGCCTCTCTTTCAGCCTTCTGTCTCTCTACAGCTGTCCTTTGATAAGCTAACAACACCCATGGTTTATGGAACTAACTAAAATAGTTACATGAAAATCATTAAATTAATTTTGGTTCATGATTAAGTTAGAATTTCCAAGATTTTCTGAAAATATTTCTGCCATTTTAATTACTACATATTTCTTTGGAGTGGCATTCTCGGGTCTGGTAAGTATAAAACCAAGATATAGGTCAATCCTTAAAAATGTTAACGACTCTCTGTGTCCAGCAGTATCAAACCTTCACCAAGACTTAATTCTTTATTTAAATATAAACAAGCCCATTTATCTCATTAGTGTGCAAATTTGCTTTCATTTTAACAAATGTTTATATATATATATATGTATACTAAAGAATTGTTTTAGCCGGGCAATGGTGGCGCACGCCTTTAATCCCAGCACTCGGGAGGCAGAGGCAGGCGGATCTCTGTGTAGCTTTGCGCCTTTCCTGGAACTCACTTTGTAGACCAGGCTGGCCTCAAACTCACAGAGATCC
>CABHPH010114053.1:0-12658 GCA_902168325.1 Peromyscus nudipes
TGATGTTACCACCTGTACCTTTGTGTGGTCACTGGCTGCTATTAAGTGATATACACATTTTTTTTTCAAATAACAACTTCTGTCTAAATAGCCCATCACAATCGCCTGAAGTGACTCACAGTGACTTGACATCAACTGCAAACACTGGCACTGCCATGCTGTGCTTCAGCATTTCACAACTGGTAGTTCAATATTTGCCTCACTATTTACCCAGCTTAGAAATTTCAAATATGCACCGTTCTTATTTTCCAATGTCATCTCTGGAAATATACTTAAATATTAGCCTCAAATAGTGTGGTACATTCTGCTTAGCAAAGGGCTTTAGTGACCATGAACTTGGGCATCCAAGTAGGCAGCCCCTCTTTGCAGAGGTGAGCCAAAGTTCTGCTGCGCCTCCTTAGGGAAGAGGAAGGCCACATTTCCAGCCCTGAATCTGTCACTTGCTACCCCTGTGACTTTCCATGTGTCATTTAACTTGTACCTCAGTTTAGTCACCTTCACAATGAAAGAATGGAAAAATATTCTTATTTCTACCTTCTAGAACAGCTTCCCAATGCCTGCTTGGTCAATACTACTCACTAAGTCAAGGATGGATCAAGGTGGTCAGTGGGGTGTTTCTTGTCTGAGCCCACCCTGCAACTCTTTTCTCAGCTTGATCACTTTCTGTGGGTGCTTTTAGTGCAGGCCTGCTCATAATTGCTAAGTCTGTAGACAGTCACATTTTACTTTAAGAACTATAAGAATTTGGAAACAGATCTATGCTGTGGAACAATCTTTTTGTACACTGTGGATATTTATTGCTCTCATTGGTTTAATAAAGGGCTAAATGGTCAATAGCTAGGCAGGTAGAGGTTAGGTGGGACTTGTGAACAAAAAGAGAGCACAGGGATGAAGAAGGGTGGGGTCACCAGGAGACACAGAGAAAGCAGGAAATGAACATGCCATACTGAGATAAGGTACCAACCCACGTGGTAGAACATAGATCAAAAATATGGGTTATAATAATCAAACTTGTAGTCATATTAAGTATGCTTTCAAGGTTAAACAGATATATTTAAATAGATAGATGGTCTTCAAACACTTCAAAATCCTACAAAATACCCTGAGGCTTTTCATGACAGTAAGATATTGTAACTGTAATTCTTACTTGATAACTGTTTTTATTGTATATAACTTTACTATGTTAAAGATAAAATCTTCCTTTTTAATACAAAAGGATGAAATGCTGTAGAATAATCCTTTTGTACACTGTAAAGATGTGTTGCTCTCATTGGTTTAATAAGATTAGGTGGGACAGCCAGACTGAGGGAATGCTGGAAAGGAGGGTAGAGTCACCAACCAGACACAGAGGGAGCAGGATGTATAGAAAATGAAATAACAGGCCATGAGCCATGTAGAAGCACATACATTAATAGAAATGGGTTAATTTAAGTTGTAAAAGCTAGCTAGTAACAAGCCTGAGCTATCAGCCGAGCATTTATAATAAGTCTCTATGTGGTTATTTGGGAGCTGGCTGGTGGGACAGAAACCTCTGCCAACAGATCCACCTGTGTAAAAGTGGCAGAAAGAAGTTTTTAACACCCACCTCAAAGGCAGGTGTTTGCCTCTGTGTACCTGCTGATGTTGAGTGAGCATTGAATCTCTTCTGTTTCTTTTGCTAATTTTTTATTCATACTTGGCAGAAGTCAAGCAGAAAGGTATTTGCCGAATAGGGCAACATGGTGGTTCTTCTGGGGCACAGGGTTTCAGACAGAGGAAGGGGTGGCAGAGTGGGTATGGTGGCTGTCCACACAGGGTGCCTTTATGTGGTCTGGAGTGTTTATAAAATTGATGATTATATCATGCCAATTATTAGATATGTTGATTATCAAACCCAGGAGTCCTGTGTCATTCAGAATATTTGGGTCTCAGAAATCAATACCAAAATCAGAAGCAAAATTAAATCATCTACAATGTGCATATTACTAGTTGGGATCTTAATACTTAGTAAGTCTGTTTGTAGTCAGTGTTTATATGTGTTTGGTTTTATGGCATTATATGAGGTGTGAGCATGGGTAGGCTCTTCTGCTTATTTCTTTTTTTTTTTCTTCCTCATGTACCCAACCACCTCCATGACAACCTCCACAGCAGACTATCTGCAAACCAGATTCCCAGACTCCTGAGGGGAGGGAGTGTAGTATAGACATACAGATACTAGAGCTTAGTAGAGAGAGGCAAGTAGAGAAAAGCCAGTCTCATATCCCAGTCAGGCATGATAAGCCCATGTAGAAGTTAAGGAAGAGCTAAGACAAGGGAGAAGGACATGGAGAAGTCACCATCTCAGCCAGGTCTCCAGAAGGAGATCTGGGTGTTGATAGATGAGTACTTCAGAGCAGAACAGCAGTGAAGGATGTAGGAAATGGTTCTGGAAATAAATATGCTGTGGGATATGAACTGATGCTCTCAAGTGGCCTTTAAGAGACAAATGAAAAGTTTAGAAGTCCTTCCAAGTGCTCACTTGGCACTCAAACTGTGTGATTCTGTCAGTCCTCCAAATAGAGGCTGAGCAATGGCAGCTATGGGTTTTAGTTGAAATAGGAGAATGAGGAATTTATTTTCAAGTTTACATTGCTAACTATCTTTTATCTATTATTTAATGCTATCATAAAATATTTGAGGTAACTATAGCAAGCATGTTCTTGTCTCTTAAATGTCATCCAGGTAGTACTTCAGTTAATTACAACTCGTAGATTTTGTTGGAGGACAGACACAGTTTGTACTTTACCTGGAACAGCAATGGTCCATTCTTCACACTTGAAACACTCACTCACTGCAGAGGGTGCTCCCAGCCCAGCGATGTTCATGGCTGACACTTGGAACTGGTACACTGTGTTTTCCTTCAAATTGCTAATCTATAACATTGATAACATCACAAGCAGTTGTTCAGCATTTTATTTATTTAACTCTGTGTCACAAATATATCCTATGGTGATCTAGTTTTATTACATGTGTTTAACATTTAACTTATTTACTTTTTGTGTTAGATCTATCCTAGAGTGACCCCCCTGTAAGTCACACCCTTTTATAATCACATTCCTGTTTGTAGCCTAAAGAACAGCCTCCTGTTACTTCTGTTCCAGGGAATCAGATGCCCTCTCTTGGCCTCTAAGGGTACCTGCATATACACAGCACATATGCAGACAAGCAGGTAATACACACATACACATAAATAAAAATAAACTTCAAAAAAACAGTAATTTTGCCAGGTATGATGTTGCACAACTTTAATCTCAGCACGTGGGAGGCAGAGATAAGTGGATCTCTGTGAGTTTGAGGCCTTCCTGGGCTAGATAGCAAGTTCCAGGACAGCTAGGGCTTTATCTCAAAAGACACAACCAACAAAACAACAAGACAAACCAGAAACAAACCGAAGACCCAGGTAAATAATAATATACAAAAGCACAAGTCAATAAAATACAGCAGCATATAAACTAGGAAGAGGGTAAAGGGATTAAAATATTTTAAGGTTTTATGTTTCTGAGATGAAGGTAAAACAAAGAGAATAACACCAAATTCTACATTTGTTCATCCGCCCATAAGAAATCAACCCCAAATCATAGGATATAACTTTCAAGGCAGAGTAGGAGGAAATAAAATGATTTTTCAACTATATTCAGAGCCAGTACGATATCTCAGTGCATAAAGATGCTGCCCAGCCTGATACCCTGAGTTCAGTCCCCAGCAGCCACAGGATGGGAAGAGACCTAACTCCTGCAAGTGTTCTCTGACCTCCAGATAGGTGGGCACACACAAAATTAATAAATGTATACAAACGTTTTAAATAGTCAAAAGTAGTCAATAAAGAACAGAAAAGTCCACATGACAGAAAGATCAAGTAAGACATACATAATTAGGTGATTAGGTTAAAAAATACGTAGTAAGGTTAAAATAAGGTTAACTATTTCTAAATGATCTAAAATATAAACTGTCAGGCCAAGGGAACTATGTTTTTTTAGACAGAGTCTCATTATAGCCCAGGCTGGCTTTGCACCCCTGGTCTTCCTGCCCTTACTTCCAGAGTGCTAGGGTCACAAGCTTATACCACGTGACTTAATGCTACTTCCAAGAGATACATAAAAAACATTACAGAAAGGTTGATTGAATGATGTTTAAATGTTAAATTAAATGATGAAAAGTAACGTGTCATGTAAACACCAACTAGAAGAAAATGTATACATTGTCATTAATAATTGCAAACACAGCCTTTAAGGCAAAACTTACCATTAGCACTAAAGACTCACTTTGTATTCATCTAATAAGGTCACCTTAAAAATATATATAGCAATGTTTTAAATGAGCAGGTTTTCTTGTGAGATGATCCCACAATTTTCCTTTCCTATACACTGCTCATATTATTCATTGGTGTCAAATTCTACTTAGTTTCAGGATAATCTCATTCATTAACACTGCAACAAGAAGTCTGGGTGATAATTAGCAATAAAATCCAGATATAGATGAAAGTAGTACAAAGAACGTCAAAGGAATATCGACTGCTTTTAGTCAATTACTTGACTATATTACATTAAAATTAAAGGAGAAATAATGTATGACAACTCTCATTTTTTAAAAATAATTTGAATTTACTTTTAACAAACAAGGACTATGCAAACCTCTCCTCCATCTGGTAATACTGGCTACGAAACAACTATAGTAAATATAATGCTTATGTTGGAATGTTTTTATTACAGCGACAAGGACTGGTGCTGTGGTCAGTGATAAAGTGCTTCTCTGGCATGATTGAGGCCCTGGCTTCCAGCCCTAGCACTTCACAAACAAAACCAGAAAATACGGTGTGGTGCCATGTGGCTATAACCCCAGCAGGGCGATTGTGAGGCAGGAGGATTGCTGCAATCTAGGCCAGTGTCGGTTACATAGTAAGACCTTGTATCAAAAAATAAAACAAACAACAAACAAAACCCAAAGGATCCTGTCTAGAATGACAACATTACCACACCTACTCAACATTGTGCTAAAGGCCTCAGATAGAAAGCGATGAAAGAAAATGAAGCATGAAGTGTAAAATTTGGATGTGAAGAAGTAAATATATTATTTGCATTTGGTAGGACTATTTCTAAAGCGATTCCCAAAGGACTTATAAATTAATTTTTAAATTAACAAAGACTAAAACAGCTATATGTAAAATCAGTATGTTATTTGTATTTTTTACTTCTGTGAGTTGTCCTCTTACCTCCTCAAGTGAGACCCTCTCACAACAAAAATAAATGGAGAAAAATATTAATAATCATGGGTTAGAAGAATCAATATAGTTACTGTGTCAATTACTCAACTTACCAATAAATTCTATGCACTCTCCATCAGAATTCTAATAGGTTTTAGTTTATTATTTTCCTTATACTTTGTCTTGTTTTTTGGCAAAACTTAGTAGAAACATAATTCCATAATTTATATCAAAGCGTAAAGTGCTAAAAATGACCCTGAGCAGTTAATGAAATGGGAGAATGTGGTTGTTTGCTGGAAACAGTAATAACTGGTTAGTTGGACATTAGTTCAGTGTTGGATGAACTGACTAGTGGAACAGAACACAAGGAGAGACACAAATACAAAGAATCATGGGCAAAGGATAAATTTCATGAGGTGGTTCTGACTCGGCTGTGTCTCCATTGGGAGACAATCAATTCTGACCCTCTGCTCACAACACATACAAACTTCAAAGGGGAACTAATGACTGAAATATAAGTGGCTGCAAAACCTCTAGACCTGTGGTTCTCAACCTTCCTAATGCTGCAACCCTTTAATACAGTTCCTCATGTTATGGTGACATCCAACCATAAAATTATTTCATTGCTACTTCATAACTAATTTTGCTACTGTTGTGAATCATAATGCAAGTATCTGTGTTTTCAGATGCTCTTAGGACCCCTGTGAAGGGGTAGTTTGACCCCAAAGGGGTTCCGATCCACAGGTTGAGAACAGCTGCTCTAGAGCAGAACCAAGTGCAGAACTTCTGTGATCCTGGCATAAAGGAGACCTCTCTTCAAAAAGGCACCAAGATCACTGATTAGGTTTTCAACACTAAAGGTTGCTGCAAGTCGGTAAGAAAGCCATGAGAAAAATGGGCAAAACTATGAGTGGGCATGCTATAGGAGAGGATATAAAAATGAAGTCTATATACAGGAAAAGACGTTCAAATGCATTTGACACTCCAATTATCAAAACTGAGAATGTCTGAATAGCCAAATGTGGGTCAAGATGCAGAGCAGGGACTCCACATATATTGTGTGATGTAGTTGAAAACCTTTAAACAGCCCACATAGCAATCAATGAGGGAATGGGGGGCACATTGTGGTACAGTCACATGGTAGAGCACCGTATGTAATAAAAACAAAGCTGTACATAGCAACATGGGAGAATTTTAAGGATACAACTTTGTGCTTGGGTGTGGTGGTGCATGCCTGTAATACTAGTACTTTGGAGAGTGAAGAGTAGGATTAGAAGTTTGAGGTTAGCCTAGGCCACATAATGAAAACTTGTGACACAAAACAAAGACAGAATGATTTTGTGTTAGCATGCCTGATCTGTGTGTGATATTTCATAAATTTCAAATGTTAAATAGAAAGAGTGTGGCATTGACTTCAAGGCGAGCTGTTTCCAGGCCTGGTCTGGTCTTGTTCTGGACTTTCACTGTGTGGGCGTCTGTGAGTGCGGGGGAGTCGGTACCTGGGCCTAGCAGGTGATACTCTAACAAAGATCAACAGCTGTGCCAACAGAGAGAGCCGCTGGGGTCTGTGATAGGTTGAGGAGTAGAGGCCTCCCCAACAGGAGACACGTGCTCTCTTTTCTGGCCATAAGAGCCACAAGTAAAGGGAACACACCACAAGGTGGGGGAGGGCCAAGTAAGCTAGTCATGCCATCATGATTTTAACTGTGAAATTAAAAAAGAAATCCAGAGTTATAGGATCTAGCAATGTCTGAAGCTAGTGACATAGTTACCGATGTTTTCTAAGTTTTTAAATAAAATACTAGTTTCATAATAAATGCACGTTTTGTGGTAAATATTCTAAAAAACCATATATGAATCAGAAAACATAAGCCCTGCTTGGCTAGCCATACTAATCTTACCTACTAGGGATATTTTTCACAAAAATTGTCATGCCAGGGTTGACAATGAACACTGGCAAAAGGGCAGAAACCCTCTAGCAGGTCCTGGGTGTGTACATGCACGCACAGCCTCATTCACAGGATGCATCACACCACAGAGACATGGGCTGGCCTACCTTGTACGCTGCGTCACTGACGGCCTTGATGTTGGCTTCTCTCCATTTTCCTGGCACCCCACCAATTACCTCACGATAGTTCACGTAATAGCCCGTGATCTCCGCCCCTCCAGTTGTGTCTGGTTGCTTCCATCCAAGCACCATTGAGTCCCGAAAACTTTCAAGACAAGTGATGTCATAGGGTGGAGATGGTGCCGCTGTCACAATATAAATAGCTCGTAAGAGGGAAATGCATTTGTAATTCTGTATACATCCACCATACTTACCTGGTACCACATATGAGGGCACTCAATGTCGTATACAATGAAAATGTGAGATTGATCTGAAACTCGGCACCTGACTTGGTGTATGAGAAAAAAATAGACATTGAGAAAGTGTACTGAAATCATTAAACTGAGTTTTAAAAAACTTGTCTGGTAAAATGCTATGTCCTCAGAAAATGACCTTTTTCCTGTAGGAAGAAATGTTTCCCTCAAGATCTACACCTTTTTCTGGTTTTGTTTTAATTTGATCTCCAATAGTAACAGAGTGTGTACATATCTTGGTTTCCGTATCAGTTTGCTTATTTGGCATCTCCATATAGTTCCAAATGGTTTCATATTCATGTACACTTACCCTGGGAGACTTTGTGTATACTCCAGTCAAGAAAATATCCTGGATCTCAGTTAAATACACCTTTAAAAAATATTCTATAGCACAAGGCATGATCTGCCGAATGACTTTCTCTTGGTAGATGCATGTTTATCACAACATTTTAAACTCCTAGGATTTTAAATTCCTGGTGTTAGGATGTTTTATATAGCACACGATACTATGTAGCGGTCACTGCATTTGCTGCTGCCTAGCTAGGAAAAAAAAATTTGAAGGGTATTTCAAAACTCCTTGTACATTTACATGATTTGCAAGTCCACTTTATGTTTGGCCACTGAAATGATAATTTTTAATGAAGAAAGAAAGGTACAGTCATAGCAAGAAGTCTATCTAGATAGGCAGTACGTCAAAGGAATTTCCAAGGATTTGTTTGGATTATAAGAGTCACAGAAATTATCACATTCCTATTCAAAACAACTTTCAGAACAAAGAAAACCTTTAGAATAAGTCATTTCTCTCTCTCTCTCTCTATATATATAATATATATAGATATTATCTATCTATATATATACACACACACATATATATATACATACCACACACACACACATATATATATCCATTTTTTTCTCTCTATCTTCTATTTCAGAGCACTTATGACCCTCAAGTGACTATTCCATTTCTTCTTAGTTAATGGGACGAATAAGGGTTCAAAACAAAAAAGTAGAGGAGGTATGAAAGTTGGGTGGGCTAGAGACGAGGAATGGACAGGAGGCAGTTAAAATTTATCAGCACTTTTATGTGATGCATTGTCTCCTAGAACACACACGTAACCCACAGCACCCAACCAGCTCACGTTTAGCTTTCTAATAAACCATCTTGCACGAGTCCCTTCATGGAATGTAGTTTCTCCATGGAATGCAATTCTCTATGGCTATAATACCATTCTGAACTGTTCACAGCTGCTAAGAACTAGTGATTTGAATGAAATGTGAATGATCACTTAAAAACCTGAGGCTGAACAACGGAAATTAATAACTCTGACCTTGGGACACTGTCACTTCCTCATGAAATATTTTCCTCTACCTGTTCTGAGCACGAGTATGCCAAAGAGCTCGTGTCAAGATCACTCAGCTTCACACAACCTGATTCATCATCAAGTCCTTCTACCCTCATGTCTAGACCTGGAATATCTTCCTGGCTAACTCCTCCTCTGTCAAAAAGTCCCGTAAACATTTTGTCATTGCTAAGGCTAAGAAATAATGCATACAAGCCAATCCCACACGGCGACTTCGATAGTGTATTAGGTGAAAGCATGCTGAAGGGCTAAGAGAAACATGAAATTCAGAACCAACAAATGAGGAATGAACACGGATGAAGCATATGATCTGGACAATGAGAGGTGAGGACATTGATGGAGACAGATGAAGGGCTGGACTTGGCAGATCTCACCTACTGGGTCCTTCTTCTTTTTCGGGGACTCAGATTTACTTTGCTCCTTGGGAGCTGCCTTCTGTGGTGGCGGGCTGAGCTCCTCCTGAACTGATTCACTTACTGTACTCACTTCTGCCTGGCCCGGGCTGGAAGGGCTACTGGGTGGTGAAGGTTTGTTAGGTTTGCTACTGAGCAAAGCATCTTTTTGAGAGGTTGGTGGGGAGGCTCCATTCACGCCCCCCCTGGAGTCTGTTAGTCCAGCAGGCGCATCACTCAGTTGAAGCCACACATCTGGAGACACTCCTCCCCCTACGGTCACCAGACAACAACAGAAACGGTGTGAGCCAGACCCCATACGTGTTACTCTTGAGTAATAGAACAAACAGAAGCATTAGGACTGCAAGCAGAACGAGAAACAATCTTGGTTTAACAGAATTTACGCCAGGGAACATTTCAACTTCTCCATATTTTCGGGGAAAAAAGAAGAAACCACAGACGGAACAGGAACCATTTCTATTTGCAGAACCCAAAGGGTTTTAGTTTATACAGGAAAAAAAAAAAGCAAATCTCAGGCAATTCTTGAGAGGTAATATGCTCTAATATTCAACATAATAGAGAAAGGACCACAAAGTGCACAGGACACAATATTAAAGATCCTAACTGGGTGACAGAATCAGGACTGTTAGTGCAACAGTAAGGAGCTGTACCTCCCAACCCCCAAAAGAACATGTCTGCACTGTCTACCTTAAACTAACACCAAAGAAGAAAACTAACGTTAAATCTGGTTTTTGTCCTTGTTGTTCTATTGCTTTGGATTTTGAGGCAGGGTCTTGCTATGTAGCCCAGGATGACCTTGACTTTTCAATCCTCCTGCTTCACCTTTCCCAGCTATTGCGATTATAGGTACACACCATCGCACGTGCTTAATCTTTTTACAGTGGTATTGGGGCTTTCCACGTCATAACTGTGTGCCTTATCACTGAGATACATAATCAAATAGTTCTATTAATACGTTAGCATATTACAGATTTTATTTTTGTTTTTCCGAAGTAGCTGGGTCCCTTCCCCCACTCTATCCAAGACTGGGAGGTATAACACACATATACATATAATGACCTTATTGATGGCGTTATTCTGTTAGTTTGCAAACAGATGAAGTATGTGATTAAGCAGCCACATGTGTCTTGCATGAACTTTAGAGGCATTTCTAAGAAGCATGGTAACGTGCTGTTAGGAGAAAGAAGTCAAGCTCTGCTGCAGATGAAATGGCTTTTAGGTACAAGATGATAGAGTTATGGCGATGTACCGCTTCACGGAAAGGGGACGGCCTGCCAGGTCCCAAGATGAACATGGAGTTAGCATGAAGTTTCAGGCAAGGGGGAGTGTCTGAGGAGACTGGAATGGTGGAGATGAGAGCGCTACAGATGTACAGGCGCTGGTGAGTGATGAAGATCTGTAAGACGTCAGCTATGGAAGGTTAGTTGTCAACTGGAGCCAAAGAGAAAATGATCGTGTAACGGCGGAACCATGGCATGAAATCAGAGACTTTTAACCATTTATGGAGATGACAGAAAGTTGGAAAAAAATTCATTTCTTTCTTCGGCCAAACTACACAAAAGGAGCTTACCGATAGCAGCTTTGACTTCAATGGCTTCCGAATCCTGGGAGTAGTCACTAAGTCCAGCGGCGTTCACTGCTCTGACCCGGAAAATGTAGCTCTGACCAGTCGCCAATCCATGGCAAGTAAATCTGAAGAGGAGAGGAAGCGTTCAGAGCCTTTCCAGGAGGATTAGGGAAGATGACTGGCAGCTTAACTGAGTGATTTGAACAGCCTGGCTTTATAAAAAGATTCGTTTTTTAAAAATGAGAGCTTCAGGTAACATGTGAACCTTAGATAAGAAGACAATTTGGGCAATTTTTAAAACTCATTCCATTAAAAAAAAAAAAAAAGGAGTTCTGGCTTACCCTGAACATTCATCAGAAAATGTTTAATACAGAAACAATAACACTACCACATACTGATTCTGCATAAAGATGAGCCATCTAGTATTTAAAATACCAGTAGTGGGTCTGAAACAAAGGAGGCACTTTATTAATAAATAATAGGTGTGGTGACAATATCATGAGTAGCTATGTCAGTTATATACTTAAAGTGTAAGATGCTGATAAATCCTGTCACAGACACCTAACCGCTACCTTCTTTGTGCCAGGGAAGGAACCATTACTTGAGAAATTACACTGCAATCTGACACAAAGTGAAAAATAGTTTCCAGAATTACCATTTAGATACAAAGATCCAACAACACTGTGTGAATCCATGGCAGGCTCCCATTTAAAACCACCATCCTCCTTAACAGCTGTTACAGCTGTAAGTAGCAATTCATGAATCAATGTAACATTAAATCTGCCTTGAAGACTGTAGCTTCAAGAAAAAACTGGTCTGTTAAGGACTCTAACCCACTCACTTGTTGGATAATTAATAAAGAAAGCCGTGCCTTTCAGTCTAGGGTCAGCTGGGGTTGGTGAATATTTACTGAGTACTTTAGAGGTGTAGACATCGGACTAGTTATCACAGGTATGAAGATGAGTAACAACAGTGTCTGCCCTTCACTGGCTCCTGCTTTTCTGTAGAAAGTAGATGCCTGGGCTCCTGGGCTTCTGAATGCCCCAGATAAAGATGGAATACAGGGGCATTTCCTTTAATCTGCTGGTCTCCAGCCTCTCAGGGTCTGGTTCTACTCATCCTCTGGGAATGTGTGGCCCTTGGAAAGGGCTAGGACAGCAGCTGCCCAACAAGTCTTAAAAATACAAGGTATTCATGTTTGGTAGTGCCTGTTAGGTCCTTGGAGTCTAATATCACTTTGTATGTGAAAGACCAGAGAGTAACAGTGGAAAAGGAAAATCAAGAGAAAGAATCAGAGAAGAACTATAAAATGAACTTCTAGATGATATTTTATGTTTCTTTTAAATGGTTAACATTACAAGTCTTTTTTTTTTCCCCAAATATATTACATTAGACATGTCCGGCTTTAAATTCATTTGGCTATTTAAAGTAAATACGTATATGTGTTCTTAAAAAGGTTTTTAAATTATATCTATATGTGTGTGGTGGAGGGGGAGAATGTGCCTGTATATGTTCTTGGGGAGGCTAGAAGAGACTGTCAGACCCCTGAAGATGGAGTTACAGGTGGTTGTGAATCACCCAATGTGGGAACTGAACTTGGGTCCTCTGCAAGAGTAGTATATACTTTTAACTGCTTAGCCACCTCTCTAACTACATGTGGGTTATTCTTCCACTGGATGTATGTACTGCATGTAGCTTGCAGTGATTCTGGAACACACCACATACACACACACAT
>CABHPH010114053.1:12758-28813 GCA_902168325.1 Peromyscus nudipes
CACACACACACACACACACACACACACACACACACACCCCACACATGAGCACATTTGCACATTACCGTGAGCCCTTCACAGGGTTGTTGTTGCAGGGCTCCCACTTGCCAGAGCCAACCACACTGGACTCGATGTAGTACCCAACTAGTTCTTTGGCATCTTTGGACTCCTCCCAGGAAACCACCACTGAGGTGTCTGTGTTTCTACTTGGGATGATTTTTCCAGGGGCCTTGGGGATGTCTGTGTAAGAAAGAACATGGTGATGAAACTCAAGCTAGTTTGATATACTTCATTCCCATTGCATATGCACAAGCACACATGCATAAATGTTTACACATCATGTTAAACATAGAGTGGTTTTGTTTTATAATATATTTTGCTCAAAATGTTATTTAGGAAACATAATAGTAGATGAAATGTCTATGCACATTGAAAACTATATTAGCTGGTAAAACTCATGAAGTTTACTTTGCATAAACAAAACAACACTATTTTGCTCTTGGTTTGGGATCCTCTCTTGACACAATGTAAAGTCGCAGGTGCTCAGTCTGACCCTGCACTTACCAAGCTTGTCCCCTACGACCGTCACTTCTGTTGCCTCCGAGGGTTCACCGACTCCTGCTGAATTGGAACAGCGGACGCGGAAGCGGTAAGATTTCCCCTCCACCAAATCGAACAGAGCAAAACGAGGAGACTTGACCGGGAGTTCTGTGTTGACACGCTGCCAGTTTTCTGTTCCCACATCACACTGCAGCAGGAACAGTGACGTCACTGGGAGCCCCCAGAGCACACAGGGGACTCACACATTTACCAGCCAACAAACCACCCATTTCTAGAGCTGGACTGGAGAAGGGATGTGGGAAAAGGGGACAGTTGAATGCCGCAGGCTTCTACATCAAGTGTGGCTTTGAGCTGTTGGGTAAATGGTTTTAACACTTTACTTCACTTGTACATAGACTTGCTTGTCAATCTACTTATAGAAGTCTTTATTCCAAGGATAGTTATCTTTCTAAGTCTTAGGGTAGGTCATCACTTCAATGAACTGTTTTCAGTACTTAAATCTGTGCAATGTTGCTATGAACTGTGTTATTTTAGTTGAGTGTTATGACTCATGGCATCCTTCAGGCCCACACTCGGCCGCCACCTCCTCAGAAAGGCCTGTGTAGATCAACTCCCTTCATCAGTTTAGAGGAGTTTGTGTTCTTCTCTTATTGCACTCTTTATTTTGCAATTCAAGCATTTGTCATTATTTGAAACTTATTTGTTTGCTCTCTCCTCTACCAGAAAGTGCATTCCATGAGCTCAGGGGACCTGCTTGCTCACTGTCCTGCCTCAGCCCAGAGGACACTCAAAGTTTCTCCTCTGAATGAACAAATGAATAAGGTTATAGAAACACAAAGATGCTCCTTTGTGAAATTGTGCCCAAATTTTAGAATAAACCATAAAATCTTTCAAAAAAAATGTAAAGAGATTGAAAGGTATGGGGGTGCATGTCTGCATCTCAGCCCTCAGGAGGTTGAAGCAGGAGGAAAGCCATGAGTCTGAAGACATTCTGGGCTACACAGTGACTTCCAGGCCAGCTGAGATATAGAGCTAGACCCTCTCTCCAAAAAAAAATTAAGCAAATGAATGAATAGATAAATTCTATCCTTAAAATGACCTCCAGTGACTTGGATGAAGATGTGAATGCACATGTCGGCAGGAGTTAGTCAGCACTGTTAGAAAACAAGTCAAAGACTTACTCCAGCCCTAGCATCCAGCTCTGCTCGAGGTCAGCAAAAGCACAAATTTTGTTGCTTTGGCCTGGGTTTGCTAGAGATAAAAAATCATTTTCAAAATAATCTTCCGGAAATCTACATTTTAAGACGGACAGACCAGCTGTCAAATACGACACAGACGTTTGTACCACACTCTTCAATATGATCTCTACTGACATGACATGGGCTGTATTTAGTAGCATGGCAGAAGGGACCCAAAGGGTCTGGTCCCAGTTAGTAATGAGCTGGATGACCTTGGAATGTGAGATGGGTGTTCTGGGCTTCATTGCTATCATCTGTTATAAAGCAAATTTAACAAGGTGAAACCCTGGTGTTCCTGCAATATATTTCATGATAATGTGTCATTTGTATGTGTGATCTGCCCTATGAGTGATGAAATTCCCCCACATTTTTATAACTTGACATTACCTCCTCAGGGAAACACACAAGCAATCATTAATCATTTTTACTTTCATAATAAAAACGATCGCTGCTTTCTCTGTTCTATGGATGTTATACATCACTGTAACTTTAACCCTCCCAGCTGCACTACACCATTCCTGATGTAAGCTTTGGAAGCAGCCCAGCATAATGCAGGTAGAGTATCCCTTATTTCAAATGCTTGGAACTACAAGTGTTTAAGATTTGGGGATTGGTGTGTGTGTGTGTGTGTGTGTGTGTGTGTGTGTGTGTGTATGTGTGTGTGTAAAATCTACATAGCCTTTACTATTTAAGTATCCCCAATCCAAAATCCAAAACATTTTGAGTGTCTTGTTGGATCATGAATTCGGATTTTTGAATTAGAGATGTCTAACCCATAGCTGGATTTATGGATCTGTCCTAGATAATCTATGTTCAAATCCTACCTCTAACTTGTACCTGCTGTGCAGTCTGGAGCAAATCACGAAACCCATAAATTACTCCGTTTCCTTATCTATAAGATAGGACAATGGAAATAAAAGTGTGACCCTAACAGGGTTAAGTAGGTTAACACGTATAATATAGTGATGGCCTCTGGCAAACACTACTTACTGTCACTCCTACTAAAGGAAGCAGTGCTAGCAAGTGACACTGTTTTGTGCCTGACATAACAGATTTTTGAAAGGGAAATGAGAGAAAGTACCCAAGACCTGAGATATCTGAGGGAAGAGTTTGGGGCTGAAAAGAACACATTAGGACAGGGGAGTTTTAAAGGAAGACCCTGATTCACCTACTTCTTTCATTATTGAGCCCCTCAGTCTCAACCATCGCAGG
Source organism: Peromyscus nudipes (assembly GCA_902168325.1). Taxonomy (NCBI): domain Eukaryota; kingdom Metazoa; phylum Chordata; class Mammalia; order Rodentia; family Cricetidae; genus Peromyscus; species Peromyscus nudipes. The sequence goes on from CABHPH010114053.1 coordinate 15,770, forward strand.
AATCATAGGCATGGCTTCAGTGTTTGACTATAAGCCTGTAACATGATAGACCAGCTCACAGTGTATGTGCATGCAAATCCCAGGTGAAAGTTCCATCAAGTGAAAGCATGGGACAGCCTAGGAGATAGCACTGTGGCTGTATGAACATTCTAGGTGGGTGAAAAATATGCCATGGCACCAGTAAGTGAACCTTTACAAAAGCCAACACCCATAAATGGCCATCAGAAATAATTAGAATCATAGCAGAATGGCTTGACATTTAGAAAATTCTGTAATTGCATCTCATGTCTCTGAATATGCTCTACATCCTTACTCCTCCAGCATCCTGGATGCTGCAAGAGTGGAATACACCCTGTGTGGCTTCTCTGTGCAATGTCATACTCCTAAATATTATCTTCTCTTCCATCTAATTGAGCAGGCTGGTATAAAAAAGGTTTAATTGTCTAATGATAGGTGATATGTATTTTCATCTGGGGAAGTTACAGACTTTCATGGAAAAATTCAGGTTGATGTGACCAAAGGAAATGGTCAACAGAAGCTAGTGCTGGCTGACTCACCTAAAGAACATGTCTCAGAGTGGGTTGTTATGAGTCATTGTTTCAGCAAAATGGTAATTACTGTCACAGAGTTAATTCAGAGCCTCTTCCTGTGGAGTATGCCAGAGAAATGCAGCAGACATGGGTGTGTGTTAAATATACCAGGAAATATACATTTAGCTGTCACTCTATCATTACTTCTATTAAAATAGAAGATGGCTTAGGATGCTACCAAACTTTTATTTGGGGATAACAATTAGAAAATATGAAACTGTGAGTATAATTTTATATTTCATAAAACCAGACCCTTGGAAGATGTTTGTGTTGCATGGGAAAATGGTCATGAACTTATTATCTGCAATTTGTTGCAGATAAGAAAGAAGCGAGATGTCCATTTCAAGGACATCAGACAAATGTTCACTGCAAAATATAATTAATAAAGGAATACCACAGACCGTAACATGTGTTACTCTGGTGTAATTCTTAAGAGCCACAAACTTGAAATAAATAAAAGGCTGTTAAGATATTTACATATTTTACTAGTGAAATGGCTTAGTCAGTCAAGGCAACTACTACTAAGCCTAACTATCTAAACTTGATCCTGATACTCACATGGAGAGAGGAGAAAAATCAACTTTCATAGTTTGTCATCTGGCACATGTGCTGCTATGGGCGTGTGTGTGTGTGTGTGTGTGTGTGTGTGTGTGTGTGTGTGTGTGTGGTGTGTTTGTATACATAAATATATCTATATATAATTTGCATATTGAGAGCTCCACACATACTTGGGTTTGTTAACACCTTGTTGTGGAGTGGGCAGATCTCATGGGTACTCATTAGTTTATGGTTGGTAGTGAAGGGATGACATTTTCTTCAGTGGAATAACCACTGGTGAGGCACCTATGTTCCTATACACAATCCCTCAACCTTGCTCCTGTAAGCAACCCTAATGAAATCCATTGAGTTACCAAAAACCCAAACAACAATAATAACAAAACCTCTAAAAACCAAGGAAGACATGAAAATAGAAGGGGAAAAAGAGGGGGGTCAGCAGGGGAAGGAGGGGAGAAGGTATGAGATGCACAAAAAATGCCATAATGGAATTCATGATTACGTATACTCAATATATTCTAATAAATTGTTCAAGTTTGTATATTGGCCAGGCCTGGTGGCACAAGCCTGTGATCATAGCTACTCAGGGGGCAGCGATAAGATTACAAAAGGGGGGTGTTAGTCAGAGCAGTGGCCTGATGGGTATGAACCCCAGGTTCAGTCTCAGCACCTAAAACACATGATATCTGTACACTGTTTTTATATTGTTTGCATATATCTCCATAAACCTATATTCCTCAGAAACGGACCCTCTCACAGTAACTGTAAGGGAAGGTGATCCAACAGTTGTTCTAAAACTGAATAATCAAAAGTGCAATCCAGATGAAAGGGGAAAACTGAGTACTAGATACTTTTGTAAAAAAAAATCTTTCTATGTAATTTTGCAAAGATGAAGTTTTAAAGCAGAAACACTAGCCTCGTTTTTGCTAACAAGAGTACATTACTCTGAATAGATACATAAATGTTTCTACATATCAGACAAACACACCTTCTCAATTAAATCCTGATCTCATTTTTGTGTCAGTGGGGATTGAACCAAGGGCATCACAAATCCTAGGCCAATGTCCTTCACTGAGCTACGGCCCTTACACCGCAATCAAAACTTGGTTAGCAATGGACTTGATTCTTCATGTTAAACAAATTCTTCTTAAATATCTTTTTCAAGAGCCATGATCTTGTGAAAGAGGACTTCTGTACCACGTTGTCTGTGGATTCTTGGGCATTTCTGCGCTGGCAGTGGAACCACTTTCTTCAGTAATGTCTCAGCCAGCTGCTGGCAATTCCCACTTGCTGCTCTCAAATGCTTATCAGACCCCCTTAGATATGGATGCACGGTTAGCCTCCACATCACCCTCACCCAGTTCATTTTCTTGAACTGTCCTCTAACGTTCTGATCCCCAGCATGATTATAAGATATTTGGGGGAAAGAATTCTCCAGTATCTCAGACTAACCCACTCTATTGTGTATTTAGAGTGCTGCTTCACACAGTGGTGTGTGAAGACTTGCTGCTTTCACCTACTGTTGGAAAGTCGTACAACTTCTCTATTCTCTTGCCATCTACCTCCATCATGTTTCATCATCACGACAGAAAAACCAGCAGACAAACAGCTATGATGAGAGCAAGTGAGACAGAGGACTGCTCTAGAGAACACCGCCATACAGGCAGTTCAGGAACACAAGGGAATCTCAAGGCGCCATGATAAAGTTCTATGGGTTATATATTTTTTCAACAGAGACAGTTCATAATCTGTAAGAATTTAGAGAGTTTAGATCATTCCTGCCGCTGCCCTCCTTCATTGCATTGTGATCAGAAATCAATGTGACTTAAGAAGACCATTAGGAGGTGGCGTAGGTGATAATGCGGGGGTCTTACCTTTTCTACAAAGTACATAATGCCCTCGTGACCACGCTGGCCAGGGGGTTTCCAGCTCAGCACTACGTAGCTCCGGGTGGCCTCAGTGACAGAGAGGTCTGTGGGAGGGCCAGGAATGACACCCTCTGAAAAACAAGAAGGTAAAGTGAGGTGCACATATTCAGGGGAGTTGGGGACACATGGAGAGCCACAGTGCCTCTCGTCCTGGCTCCACCATGTAAAGAAACCTTGTCTCTAAGCTCTTCTCTAAAAAATAATAACAATAAATCATTCATTCGATTATTTGGATGTTATTAGAACACAGACAGACCAAGGGGACCTGGGACTGGACTTGTCTTTATATGATTTATAGCTGAATTGATGAAGAGAGAATCTGAACTGTGCAAGGCCATGTGTGCTTGGTTCCAAAGTACATAAAGTGCAATCTGAAGTCTAGAGTGGGCCATGAGATGGTGGGGTTGATTTCTGGGTCAAGGTCAAAAGTGTGGGAGTCACACGGTATTCGCTGGATCTACCTCCACAATCATGACATTTCATTAGAAAGCGTCTTCCCTCCCTTCCTCTTTTTTCCCCTCCTTCCCTCCTTCCATCCCCCCCCCCACAACAGTTGAATTCCCTGCCACTTTGAAGATTTGTTTCCTCAAAACAATACTCAAAGGCATTTTTACAAATTTAAAAATATCCAGCATCCAGCAATATAAATTCAAAATATCTGGTATTAATGAAAAGAAAAAAAAAACAAGAGTGTATGAAAGCAAGAAAATAAAGCCTATATTGAGGGGGAGAGAATTAATCATTAGTAACAAATGCCCCCAGGGGACAAAATCAGTATCATCTGTGACTTGCTAAGCAATAATTAGTAGACAAGGACAGGGAAGTGGCCGCAAATATAAACCACGGTGATAAACATGCCACACGTTCAAGAGGATGGGGACTGAGAGGACACGGCACCAATGAGCTGAGAAACCATTCCAGCTGGTTTCAAGTGGTACATAATTGAAAGTCCTAAAGTAGAGGAGAGAGAAAGGAATACATAACAAAGTATTTAAAGTAACAATAGTGAAACCTCTTCCAATCAGATGACAGCTATCAACCCACAGACCTGAGAATCAGGTTGAGCCTAAGCACAATCTATAGGAAGAAAACCACTGATGCACATCATAATCAAAATTCTAAAACCAGAGATAAGGAGAATATCATACAAGCCGAGAAAAAAGATGTACTACAGACCCAGGGACAAAAATCACAATGACAATAGTTATTGTTACAGATCTGCAGCACAATGAACTAACTCACTCTCTCTCTCTCTCTCTCTCTCTCTCTCTCTCTCTCTCTCTCTCTCTTTGTGTTTCTCTCTGTCTGTCTATGTTTTTCTCTCTCTCTCTCTTAAATCTCCATTAAATAGATGGTAGGATTCCAAGCCTCTTTGTGATACTGCCAATCTTGTCAGGGATGGGACATGTATGAGAATTTATTGACATTTTATTGATTAAAATGAGGAGAATGCAGTTATTACATTTCTTAAAATAATCCAATTGTTATCTAAATATAGGTAACTATGAAAATCATGACAGTCTCATGGATGGTGGCTATTTCCTTAAAAAGTTAGGATGTCTTTATTCCATAATGACCTCAAGTGATTTTGATATTTCATTCATCTAGCCACCAAAGACTGACAAAGTGTCTTTATAAAAACACAGAGAAATACCATGTCACTAAAAGAAACTACATGATTATTTGTTAGCTGCAGAAATAACTACAGTGTTCTGGGAAAATCTACCTTCTGTGATGGGTTGTCAGAAACTGATTGTTTTTGACCAATTTAATATTTGAATGCCCAAACATCAGTTTAATCTAGTAATTTACTTAAAGTAATTGTGTTTCCCATGGGAAGAAAACTCACCAATTTGTGAAGACATTTCCTTTTCAAATGGCGTTGTCAAGACCAAATATGTATGACCAGGAAAGAGTCGAGAATCTGCTACACCTTCCTAAGTAGGCATTTACATCATTGTAGAAGCGTTGATTTTCAGTGAGAGTGAACCATCGTCCCTAAGGCCTTTAACACCAAGCTCTGCAGCTCTCAGCAGCACTCCCTTCATGGGAAATTAAATTATGAAGCTGCTCTTGGATTCATTCATTTTCAACAAACCAACTCAAGAAAAATATCTGCATTTCTAGGACCTTTGCCAGAGTTTTAAGTTTAAAGTTAAAATGTGCAAAGACTTGTTTTATTCTACAGGACTTACTGCTTCTGAGTTGGAGCATCACAGCATGGCATATGTTCCAGAAACATTTTCCGGGGGCCAGTTTCGGTGCTTTGTGCTCATGTGTTACCTTGTATAACACATTCTGAGCAACAGACGCTGTTCTCACCAGCTCCTCTGCTTTCTTAGGTTAAACGTCACTTTTATGTATCTTTACTCTGGCTGTTTCTAATGTGCTGGGATAAATTTTTAAAACTTGTTGTCTGGTCCATGCAGTGTTTTAAAGAGCTGCAAAACCTCCATACACTGCCGGGACATGAGACCACCCCACAGACACTTGTCATCGGATCCACGGCTGCTCAAGCCATTGTCACTGCCCCTCAGCGAGACTAAGTTCTTCAAAGTACTGAGTGAAAACTGTCCAACTAGAATTCTATATTCAGTGAAGATATATTACAAGAGTGAAGGTTAAACAAAGACCTTTTCAGGCATACAAAAGGTAAAACAATTGTTGACCAGAAAATCTGCACTAAAAGAAGGTTGAAGGGTGTGCTTCATTTGAAACACAATCTGGGGCTGGAGAGATGGCTCAGCGGTTAAGAGCACTGGCTGTTCTTCCAGAGGTCCTGAGTTCAATTCCCAGCAACCACCATGGTGGCTCACAACCATCTGTAATGAGATCTGGCGCCCTCTTCTGGCCTGCAGGCGTACATGCAGGCAGAACACTGTGTACATAATAAATAAATAAATCTTTTTTTTTAAAAAAAGAAAGACAATCTGATCAAATAGAATTCTGGAATCAATACAATAAAAACAGAAAGAAAAGAAGGGCATGGTGGCTCATGAGTGTGAGATTAAGTATGAAACGGAGGGAGGGAGGGAGGGAAGGAGGGAGGGAGGGAGGAAAAGATAAAAAGTGAGTAAATATAGAAAACTTTTTTTCAGAGGGCTGGAGAGATGGCTCAGTGGTTAAGAACACTGGCTGCTCTTTCAGAGGACCTGGGTTTAGTTCCCAGAATCCACATGGTGGCTCACAACCACATCTAACTCCAGTTCCAGGGAAGCCAGTGCCCTCTCTGTCTGGTCGTACCAGGCACACACAAAGTGCACTTACATGTAGTAGGCAAAACACTCATATACATGAAATAAACATGAATAAATCTTTTTTTTCTTTTTTTTGGTTTTTCGAGACAGGGTTTCTCTGTGTAGCTTTGCGCCTTTCCTGGAGCTCACTTGGTAGCCCAGGTTGGCCTTGAACTCACAGAGATCCGCCTGGCTCTGCCTCCCGAGTGCTGGGATTAAAGGCGTGCGCCACCAATGCCCGGCATGAATAAATCTTTAAAATCATGTTTTTTAAATAAAATTTTTTTCTAGCTTTTAAAATCTCTTTGAAAGATAGATGACTATTTGAGGTCAGCATAATACACTGCACAGTTTATGATCTATACACAAATATAACGTATGACAACAGAACACTGAGGAAGGGAAAAGGTGGGCTGAGAAAAGATGTATATCACAAATATCAAATATTAAACCCTAAAGCAAAGAATAACTAATGATATAATGTAAATAAAATGGAATAATTAAAAAATGTTCAAGTCCAAAGAAAAGAGAAAATAAGAAAAAGAAAACTGGTGTAATAAATAAAAATATGACAATAGATTTCAATCCAGTCATGCCAATACTCACCCAAGGTTCCGTGAGATGGCTCAGAAGGAAAAGACACTTGCTGCCATGTCTGATGATCTGAGTTTGACCCCGGGGCCATGCCTGGCTCAAACTGTGGTTTTTTTTTATAAGTAACATATAGTCGGATCTCCTGCTTTTTTGTTCAGCTGGACAGTCTTTGTCTTTTGATCGTTTTGTTTTGTTTAAGACAAAGTATATATCCCTGAAACTCACTATATAGAACAACCTGGCCTCAGACTCACAGATGTCTGCCCACCTCTGTCTCCCAGGTGCTGAGCTTGAAGGCAAAGGCGCACATTACCACACCAGGCTCGTCTTTGACTTTCAATTGAGGTGTTTTAACCATTTGCATTCCATGTTATTGTTTATTTGTTGTTTGTTTGTTTGTGTATGTGGGCATGGGCACGCATGGAATTCACCAATTCATAGAAGGTCAGAAAACATGACCTTGGGAATTTGTTCTCTACTTCTACCATGTAGGTCCTGAAAATTGAACGCAGGTTGCTGGGCTTGGCTGCAATCTCCTGTGCCATCTCACCGATCCTAGATGGGAAGATGTCTAGCTGAAAACCAAATCAATGCAACTTACCAACTTAGCGGAAAAAGACAAATAATCTCAGTAGATGCAGGAAAAGCACTTGACAAACTCTAACATCCATACATGTCTGATATATACTCAAAAAAACAAAACCTAGGACTAGAAGGAAACAGAAGTCTATAGCGGCTGGGGAGACGGTTCAGTGCACAAAGTGCCTGTCAGGAAAGCACTAGGCTGGAACTTGGAACCTCAGAACCCATGTACGAGCCAGGCAGGCACTGAGGCTGCCTGTAATCCCAGTACCTGGGATATAGAGACGGCGAACCCCAGGGCAAGAGTGCTAGCTGCACTAGTTGGAATCTGTGAGCTTTGGGTCCAATGAGACCCTGCCTCATTAAACAAAGTAAAGAGCAATCAAGGAAGACACTCGCTGTGAACTCTCCACATACATGTGCACATATGTGCACCTATACACATGCAAACATGCTTGAACCACACACACACATAGACATGCATGCATACGCATGCGCGCGCACACACACACACACTATCTCCACAGTAATGTTAGATTTGTGGCAAATGTCTAAGCGCTTTTCCCCTGAGATGTTTGATCTCATGGTTCCTTCTCAGTGCTCCTACTCTACCTTGTACTAGAGGTTCTAGCAAAGAATTCATCTTTATTCACAGATGACACAATTAAAACCCCAAGAATCTTCTATTGAAAATTCTCAGCCGGGCGGTGGTGGCGCACGCCTTTAATCCCAGCTCTTGGGAGGCAGAGCCAGGTGGATCTCTGTGAGTTCGAGGCCAGCCTGATCTACAGAGTGAGATCTAGGACAGGCACCAAAACTACACAGAGAAACCCTGTCTCTAAACAAAACAAAACAAAACAAAAAAATTCTCAAATTATTTTGAGAATTAACAAGGCTTCAGGACATAAGGTCAATATGTAAGTGATAACTGTATTTCTATACACTTACATAAAAAATTAAAATGCAAAACAATGGAATTTAAAATATCAGACATATAAAATAAAGATAAATCTGACAAAAATGTGCAAGACTCCTAAACAGAAATTACTACACTGATTTGGCATTTGCTTTTTCACAAACTAAAGAACTCAACGTTGTTAAATGTCATCTTAGGCTCAGCAGCTTGGCAGAAACTGATAAGCTGATTCAAACTGACATGAAAAGACAAAGAATTAGGATAGGTACAACTCTGGAAAACAATGGCACAAGATGAGAGAGCTCAGACGCCCTGACTTATACTGTAGTCAGACTTAGGGACAGAGGAAGACCATGACAGCCACAGCAGCCATGGCAGTGCGACACTGACGCAGAGGAAATAAAACTGCCTGTCGGAGGTTCTAGAAGTAGATCCACAGGTGTGTGCTCAGATTTGACTGTGGCGCCAAGGCAAATTCCACAGGGAAAGATCCGCATTTCAATAGACAGTTCCGAACGACAGCCACACGCAAGTCACAATACTGATTGGGGTCCCCCCGCACAACCCAGAAAGCATTAATCTAGAGTAAGTCACTGACTCAAACGGAAGAGCAAATGCCATTTCTAGGGGGAAAAGAAGGCGAAACACTCAGATTTAACAACAACAAATGCCAACTGACACAGCAATGGGACGTGAAAAGATTTTCGATGTTAGGAGAATACGAATCAAAAAGGCAGAAACATCACAACAAGCACGCTAGAAAGGCTAACTTAGAAAGACTGCTCATCCCAAGGACGAGGGGCCAGGGGTCTCTGGTGGAGTTCGCACACAGTACTGGTGGGAATGTAAAGTGGAACCATCATTTCTGGGAAAACAGCAACTCCTTTGCCCATGAAGCAGTCACGTATCCCAGAGCCCGTCTATTCCACGCCTGGTGTCCACCCTAGAGAAGTGAATGCACACATTCACACAGACACATCCGGCTTACAGAAACTTGAGCGGGGCATGGATGAATTGTGATTCACTGATAGACACATCTACATGAATACATCACAAAATGAGTATGCTGACCGAAGGAAACAGACCAAGACGAGTCCGACCCTATTTATGTAAAACGTGGACAATACAAACTGTAGTGTCAGAAAGCAGGCCGGAGACGACCTGGAGATGGGGGAGGGGTGAAAGGAGCAACCACTGGCAGAACGTGACTGGGGCTTAGACGTGGTGGGCAGGTTTGCTGTTTTGACCACGGCCATGATGTCACATGTGCACACACATATGCACCGTTCATCCTATGACAACTGTACCACAATATGTCTTTTCAAATGAAACGTGACTCTCTGGGGCCTGGAGGCACAGCTCAAAGGGTGACGTGTGTCTTCGGCCTGCACAAGGTCCAGGCTCAATCCTCAGCCCCACCACTCCCACACGTGAGTCTCTGACGAGTTATTTCAGCTACCATCCCTTTCCAAAGCTTCACAAGCAATAACACGTATATTTTTTACAAGCAAAGCTAAATTGCACAGCAAAACATCCCCAGTGGCATCTGGAGAGGTAGAGTTTTTACCTGTGGGTTCCTCTTCAGTGACAATGATCTGTCCAGTCCAGGGTGCTGAAGGACGACCTAGACAGGACAAGTGTAAAAGCTGCATGTTCACAAATGTGCTTTTGACTCTCTGGTAAACCAATAAACTGGCTGAGTTAGTCAAACAGGTTCTAGCCCTCTTACATGTCTTCCTAATGCATCTTTGTCAACATGTCTATGGTGCTAGGGGAAGCACGGCCCCTGCCAGAATCTAGAGTCTCCCCGGACTGAGTTCAATTTTCTGTTGTTCTACTTATACAAGATAAGTGAGTAGCCTGTGCTCATGTAACGGCTCAGTACACAGCCCCCCGAACACAGAGGCTTTCCCAGGCCTTCTTCAGAGACAACACATGTTTGGGAGGAACATCGAGGACAGTCATAAGCCCAGTCGTTCTGTCTGTTATCACGAAGGTCGGAGGAGACAAGAGGCAGATTAGGCAGGAGAGCTGAATGGGGCCAAACCTTTCCTGTTGTGTTTTGAGAAGTGTTGTCTGCGGGAAGTCAGCTTAGATCACAAGTAAGGAAGATGGGAGAGAAAGGTGTAATTTAAAAACTCCATCCTGTGGCTCTGAAAGCACGAAAAAGAGAATGGTGGGTGTGGGAGATGGGTCTGCAGGTGAAGGTGCCTGCTGCCAAGTCTGGTGACATGAGTTTGAGAACTGGGACCCACGTAGTAGGAGACAACTAACTCCTGATAGTTGCCTGTCCTCTGGCTTCCATATGAGCACTGTGGCATGCATGCCCACATACACACACATATACCCATATACACACACACACATATACCCATATACACATACACACATATACCCATCTACATATAAATATACATATACCCATATACACATACACACATATACTCACATACACATACACACACATATACCCATATGCACATACACACATATACCCATATACACATACACACATATACCCATCTACATATAAATATACATATACCCATATACACATACACACACATATACCCATATGCACATACACACATATACCCATATACACATACACACACATATACCCATATACACATACACACACATATACCCATATACACATACACACACACACACATATACCCATATACACATACACACATATATCCATATACACATATACCCATATACACATACACACACACATAATCATATAAATAGATAGGTAGGTAGATAGGCAGGCAGATAGATAGATACAGAGAGAGAGAGAGATGATAGATAGACAAATAGATAGACAGATAGATAGGTAGAGAGAGAGAGAGAGAGAGAGAGAGGGAGATGGAGAGATGATAGATAGACAAATAGATAGACAGACAGACAGACAGATATGATAGATTGTTTAGGAAAGAAAAAAATGGTTCAATCTTGCTTTTCTTTGGGCACTTTTCATCCGTGTCTGCAGGAAACAGGAAGGTAGCAAAGAAGACAATGTGTTTCTCGTTCACAAAAACCTGGTTTTTACTGGAATTCATAAAACAGGAGTAGAAGCATGAGATGGAACTGACTAAATTAACAGGGAGGGGAGTCTGAATGTGAGACTATTTTTCTTGGGGGGTTGTGATGACATGAAAAGTAACTGAGGTAAATAATAAAACTGTAAATGTGGAATGGACCTGTAATCCTCCACATGAGTTATCTCCTGCTCCCAAGGGTATTTGACAGAATCCAGAAGGTTTTTGGATTACACCTGATAAATAATACCACTGGCAGAGACAAGGGCTGCCCGTAAGCATCCTACAAGATATTCCCTCAGCTAACAACTGCTGGCCTAATGTGTGACGAGGGCTACTGGGACAGACATGTTACTATCTCGATCTTCTTATGACATCATTTTATGGTCCCTTGTACTGGGGATGCCATACAGGTTCCCATTGAAGGTATAATTATGTACCATGGCTTTGACATTCAGGCTCGGAAGATAAATAGATGAAATGATTATTATTTTAAACATTCTTTAGATTATATTTTAATTGTGTGTGTGTGTGTGTGGGTGGGTGGGTGGGTGTGAACGCACGCGAGTCTGTGTATGTGTATGTGTGGGTACGTGTGACTGCATATAAACCACAGAGCACATATCGAGGTCAGAGGACAGTTGCAGGAGTCAGCACCCTCCTTCATCATGGAGGTCCTGGGCATTGAACTCAGATAGCCAGGCTGGGCAGCAGGTACCTTTACCCGCTGACCATTGAAGATTATTTTATATTACCTAAATGGAACCCCAAATTTAGATCAGATGTAAATTTGTTTTTTAATCAACATGGAGAAGCTCACAGGGTTGGGTAGTAATTCTTGGACAGAGACTCCAAGGTCAAGAAATTCACTTTGAACCATCAATGCAGTTATATTTGGAATACACTAATAATGTGAATAAAAAATGGTCTTTGGACTATTTGTTCCCATATTTCATTCCATACCTAATGTTTAGAACACAGATTAGCAAGATACACTTTTCCGAGCAATTTTTTAAAAGATAAAATAAAATGACGTTTTTAAAAAGCTTAAAAAATGAATCAAAAGCAAATATTTTTTATGTTCTTGGACTCACCCGAACCACAGGATTTTCTGACCACAAAGAGATGCTGTATGTTTGCCTCCCTCTAGTGGACGTAGGAGGAACTGCTTGCGGCGACACCTATGGCAGTATTTTTTAAAGGATCATGGAGGATGATGCAGAGACATGAAGAGGGCTTACTTTTAAGTCGAGCTTTCTCAGCTGGATCCAGGGCAGCCACGGGCTCAGAAACTCGAGACGGCAGGCCTATTCCAGTTTTATTCACAGCTCGAACTCGGAATATGTAGGAACGGCCTTCTATCAAACCAGTGACTGGAAACCGGGCAAACTTCACGGGTGTGTCGTTACACTGAGACCAGCTGTCTGTGCCCACCTCACACCTGAGGGGAAGAGGGGTTAGCACAAGTTACACTGAGTGTGGCCAAGGCACAAATTCACCTGTGCCTTCAGACCTTCCCTGTGTCAAAACACGCAGCGCCTGCACGGCTTGTTAGGTTTAGACTTCACCCGTTCCACTCCAGTTCAATGTGTCCTT
>CABHPH010114054.1:0-14525 GCA_902168325.1 Peromyscus nudipes
TACAGCTCTGTACAAAAGGCAGAACTGTATGCCATTCTTATGGTACTGATGGACTTCACAGAACCCCTCAATATAGTCACTGACTCTCAATATGCAGAGAGAGTTGTTTTACATATTGAAACTGCTGAATTTATTCCTGATAATACAGAATTAACTTCATTATTCATACAATTGCAGGAAATCATCAGAAAAAGGGAACATCCTATATATATAACACATATCAGATCCCATACAGGTCTGCCAGGACCTCTAGCACAAGGTAATGATGAGATTGATCAGTTACTAATAGGTAATGTAGTAGAAGCCTCAGAATTTCATAAAAAATACCATGTAAATACCAAAGGTTTGAAGAAGGATTTCTCCATTACTTGGCAACAGGCCAAGGATATTGTGAAAAAATGTCCTACTTGTTCCATCTATAACCAAACTCCATTACCTGCAGGGAGCAATCCAAAAGGTATACAAAGAGATGAAATTTGGCAGATGGATGTGTTTCATTTTGCAGAATTTGGAAGATTAAAGTATGTACATCATACCATTGACACCTATTCAGGATTTCAACGGGCAACTCCTATGAGTTCTGAAAAGGCTGATTCTGTGATTACACACCTATTAGAAGTTATGGCCATCATGGGAATACCTGTACAAATTAAGACAGACAATGCCCCAGCATATGTCTCCAATAAAATGAGACAATTCTTTGCTTATTACAATATAAAGCATGTTACAGGTATACCACACAATCCCACAGGCCAAGCAGTCATAGAAAGATCCAATCGAACTTTAAAGGAGATGCTAAATAAACAGCAACAGGTAACAATGACTCCTAGAAATAGATTGCATAATGCTTTATTAACCTTGAATTTTCTCAATGCTGATGAGAAAGGAACAACAGCTGCTGAGAAACATTGGACGATAGACAAAACTCCTGAGCTAAACCAACCAGTTTATTTCAAGGATGTGCTGACCTCAGAATGGAAACCTGGATATGTTCTACGTTGGGGAAGGGGTTTTCCTTTTGTTTCTGCAGGAGAAGAAAAGCTATGGATACCAACAAAATTAATAAAAATTCGATTCAAACAGGAGAAACCCCTTGATGAGGAGAAGTAATAGATCATCCACCAATGTGACATCTCTACAAGTTGTAAGAAAAATTTAATAATCAAAAGTTGGGGTAGGGTTCTGTTTTTGTCTTTCCAGGATAATGGAAATACCCATCTTCCAGAAATCATAAGGCCTTGGATATCCAGATATTTACAACAGAAAGAAAGAATCTATTGGTACCAATCTACACAGGGTAAAAATCTCACTGTCTAACGTCTATATCTCTATCAATCTAGAAAAGTTATGGTTCCAATTCAATTATAAGCCAAGCTGGCTTTGGAGATGGAAGGGGCTCACTCCTTCTCTAAACCCAAGCATATTGCTAAAAGAAAAGTTTGAGAGATTCTTCAGTCCCATATCAGAAGAGCCCTCTGATGTGGGACAGAAGGAAACCAATAAAAAGGAACCATTGTCTTCAAGATTCTAATTCTCTCCATGCTTACTCTTGATTTCTCAGAATCCTTTCTTACATGTTCTGTCCTCTTTAAATCCAAACTTTCCATTTTGATAACAAATAAGTTTTTCCAATAGCAATCTCTAAAGTCTCCAGAAAGAAGATGGGGCCCCAACAATTCTATCCAATCCAGAATGATGCCATGGTAATCATCATCCTACTACACTTCTTACCAGAATTTCTAACAATCTTACTCATTACTCTAAGACTCGCTGTGGCTCCAGCCAGTCTCCCCTTTTCACCTTCCTGTTTCCTCTCTTCTCTTCTCTGTTAGTCCCGCCTATACTTCCTGTCTGGCTACCGGCCAATCAGTGCTTTATTGATACAGAGTGATATCCACAGCACATGATAATGCCAAGAAATTTCTTAAAGGATATCCTGTATACAATCTTTCTTACCAGCATTGTGGAGAATATCTCCCTGGTAGTCTGGATCAATCACCTTTCCTAACACAGTTACTCTTTTCTTAGCTTGTTTGTTTAAATACATCTGAGCCCAAAGTGACAAGGGAGCTGAGCTTACAGATCAATAGGATGTTTGTGGTGTCTGCTGGCAGTAATGTTACCCTGTCTAGAACTAGCAATTGTGGGCTAGGAGAATTTTAAAGTTGTGAGAACAAGAAGCAATTTTGTCCTTTAGGTAACTAGGAGTGATAGTGAGTGGACCTGTGAATCCTGGCTGTGAAAGAAACTGAAGCATATATTGGTCTCTGGTTCAAAACATATACCACCTTCTAGAGAACCTGCCTGAGACCTCCAGGCTACTGCTACATGATCAGTGCTGTAACTGTTTTCAAATGTCCATTCCACCAGTCTATCAAACTAGCTTTGATACATTACTTGAGTAACTATAATTACTAACCACTTAAGGGTAGTTAGTAACATGGTAAGACAAGTGGGTTCCATGAGCATGGGCCCAATGTCAGTTATTTGGCTGTGAAGTGAGTCCTTTGATCAGAAATAATGCTATGTGGAATACTGTAAAAAATGGATGACATAGTATTTAAGTACACCAATGGTAGTTTTAGAAGAAGCGTTATGTACAGTAGAATGGACAAATGGATTTCTCGTTCCACAAAGGAAGTGTTTCAATGTACTGGTGGTAGCTTGAATTAGACTGGCTCCCAGAGGCTCATATGTTTAACTACTTGGTTCCCAATTGATGGAACTATATGGAAAGGATGAGGTGTGTTTTTATTGGAGTAGGTGTATCACTGGGGTGGACTTTGAGGCTTCAAAAGACTTGAACCATTCTCAGTGTGTCCTCCCTCAACTGTCTATGTGAAGATCAAGATGTGACTGAACTCTTCCATCATGGACTCTTGCTGTATGAAATCATAAGCCTAATTAAATGTCTTATTTTTTAAGTTGTCTTGGTTATGGTGTTTTTTGTCACAGTAGTCTTAGTTACTTTTTAAGATGATAGTCAACCTACCACTTTGTTACTAGCTAGCTGCCTTGAGGAATGGCTTCATATTAGGGGCTCAGTGTTGGTTTCCAATGTTGTCAGAGCTACACTCAGCAACACTATAGCCAAGTCTGCCTTGGTGATTAGTAGTCCATGTTGTTGATCATGTGCATAACCCCTATCTCACTTCATAGGCTGACAAACCAATGTGGGAATTCTGCAAACTTCTAAGTATATTTATAGCAATTATACATTCTGGAACTGGGGGAATTACCACAATCTGAGTTTGGGGTATTACTGGACCTACTGTGAGTCAGGCTTCAGCCAAAACTCCACTAATCACCTGACCTCCATAAGTCCCCACTTTAACTGGAGAATCATTGTGATTTTTGTGGTATCCCAGGATCAGTGTTAATTTAGAACCAGTATCCAATAGTCCTCAACAGTCTGTTTTCCCTTTTCCCTAGCATACAGTTATCCTATTAAAAAGGCCCTAGGTCCTTCTGGGGGAAGGTAGGGAAAAGGGCTAACAATAAAACTCTTAGGTATTTTAGTAAAGTCCTTCCTCAGAAGGACCCAGCCTTCCTTTCATTTAAGGAGTTCAGACTGGCTTAAGTCTAAAAACTGTTTCATGGGCTGATATTTGGTACTGCTATGATCCAATATAACCTTTCTTTTATTTATTTTTCTGCTCATACATACTAAACAAAATGTATTAGGTATCTTAACTATTGATTATGAAATCAATATTAAAATTATGAAATTATAAACTCATGAAACACAAAGATTGATTAACCAAAGTTACATACAAATAATGCCATCATAAAAATCACTTTGTCTGTGTTGCCTATATGAGTCAGGCTATTATAGAGTTTGCTTTGCCTGTGCTGCCCATTAAGGTAACTATACTCACCACTGTAAGAAATAAGTCAGCAGAAGAAAATGAAAGAATAGAGTAGACTCGATTTATCTGAGAGGTTTGTACCCCCATACTCTGTGTCTCAGTGTCTGAATATAAAGAAGATGGTCCTACAGGGTCTGAGAATCAGGTTTTTCAGTGGAGAACTGGGAGTGAATACAGAAACTGTATTTGTGTTAATTCTTCCTCCTTCTCCTCCTTTCAACTCCTTCCCAGCCACTCCCCCCCCACTCCTCAAATCCATGGCCTCTTTCTCTGAGTCCATTTCATATACACATATATGATTTTTAAGATGACCATTTGTTATGTGATAACCAATTAAGAGCTCATCTCTGGGGAAGGCTTTCTCTCCATCTCCTAGCAGCCAGTGACTATCTGTAGCTCTTCATTTACAGCTAGGATCTTGGAAGACTTCCCTATCCATGCTGGTGTGTCAGATGCTGTTGTCATCTTACAGGTCTTATTTAGGCAAACATTGGTGGATTTTGGGCATAGATAACATGTTAAATTCCTGGATAAAAGAGCTTTCAGTGAAAGCCTGATCATCTGAATGCAGATTCCCTGGAACCTACATAAAACATCAATACTAAAAATGAATGACTCTAAAAAACTGAATAATTTCAAAGAATTTTGAAACAGTGGAGAAATTGGATTACAACAGTATACTAATTTGACCTCTGTGTCACATTCTAGAAGTATCAAAAATGACTGGCTTGCCACTGATGATACAGAACTATGAATAAACTAACTTCAACCTTAAAATGTTCATTTATTACAGAATCTTTAATAGTGTATAATAAGTCTGACATGGCAAACAGAAATAGATTTTAGCAATAAACCAGCTATTTGAAATAAATCAAGGATGAAGTTAGATTTTATTTAATTTTTTGAATTACTAGTATATGAATTCCAGATTATTTTACTTCTTGTGTATTTCATTTTCTTAACAGTAAGATACCAGGGTTGTAAGATGTTTGTTGATAAATGACATTAATGAGTAAAAAGTATTCAGATAAAATGTGTTTCTTTCTCATGGGGAAATACATGTGAGCTTAAAAATTTCACATGCTATATTCAGTTGTCTAAAAGACGGTATCAAGACGCATCTTAAAACAAGGTGAAATTTGTCATTTCTCTTGGAATATAACCAAGAAGAACTAATTAACAGGAAAAGTTTTCCCCTGTAGGCTACAAAATTAGTCTTGAGGTCAAATAACTGATAATGAGAAAGTTAGGTTATTAAGTCTAGGCATAGATTCCAAAGGATAAATATAAAAGGACATAGACTAGAATATTATCATAACAAAACTTTCCAGCTTATAGGCTAAGATTTAGTTAACATAAATTGCTAAAATTTTAACAAATTCACATCATGTATTTCCTCCATATCTACTGAATGTAGTGGGTAGCCATTCCAGCTTTGACCTGTAAGTACCACCACCACTGAGGCTTCAGTAACTGTCACACCTACAAGGCAGAACCAAGAGAGGACCCCTGAAGACCTGAGATCTGAATGGGCCGGCTCTCTTAGTTCCTGGATCCTGGACACTGGAGGTAGACCAAGCAGAGTTCTCCAGAGAACACCACTGGACTGTGCTTCCCCTTTCCCAGACCCTGTTACCTATCCCTTCACTTGTAAGTTACCCCACAAAATAAACCTCCCTTTTAACTACATGGAGTTGCCTTAATAATTAATCCAATATCTGGTGCCCAATGTGGGGCACAAACCCACAACCCTGGGATTAAGAGTCCCATGCTCTACCTGTTTGTCATCTCTATAGTTATGTTAGTTAGGTTATCCAGACTTACAGATATATAGGTCCAATGGACAGGTAATCTTCAAACACTTCATGGACCTAGAGAATATGGCATTTAAATAACTTAGAATTCTGTTGACATGAGACACAATTGCTCCTGGCAGCACCAATTTGATCCTGAGAGAATATTGGGTTTCTAACACATTTCCTTTTGGAAGTTTGTATTCTTGGCACAAAATGGCCTATTGGGCAAAGAACTGCCCTTGCCTCAATTGCTGACAGTATGAATGCTGTCCTTTCTGGACAAGCAGGATTCAAGGAAAAGTGACTTCTGAACTCTGCCAAGACAGGGCAATATGGTCCTTCAGAATTCCTGCTTCTGAAAATGATCTGTCAGATACTCTAGGCCTGTAGCCAATTTGAATGCACTAACAATGCTGAGAAACATTAGGTGACTGTCCAGGCTGCCAGCTGTCTCTGTCTACTCTTGCAAGACTCCAGAAAGTTCCTTGCATCCATCTTCCATTTCTCAGGTATCATTATATTCCTTCTCAGGTCTTTGATGGGATTGAAGACTAGCAGTTATAGTTACAACTTTATATATACATATATATATATATATATATAATCTTAGATAGAATATATTAAGTATTAGAGTATTAGATTTAGGTCCTTTAGGATAGGATACCTTTTGGAATGATCTTTATAACATGCCATTTACCTATGCTCCAGACTTCTCTGGATTTTAGTATGTATCTCTTGTTTCATATTGTGGACATTGGTTGTAGTTCCATCTTATCTAAGTCATTATCCCTTATTACTCCTGGACAATATTTGATAATCATTCCTATTGTATATAGTCTTGTATTAGGTTAGAACCTTCTTATTTAGACAAAAGGGGGAGATGTAGTGGGTAGCCGTTCCAGCTTTGACCTGGAAGTACCACCCCCATTGAAGCTTCCGTAACTGTCACACCTACAAGGCAGAGCTGAGAGAGGACCCCTGAAGACCCGAGATCTGGATGGGCCAGCTCTCTTGGTTCCTGGATCCTGGACACTGGAGGTAGATCCAGCAGAGTTCTTCAGAGAACACTGATGGAATGTGCTTCACCTTTCTCAGTCCCTGTTGCCTATCCTTTCAATTGTAAGTTACCCCACAAAGTAAACCTCCCTTTTAACTACATGGAGTTGCCTTAATAATTAAACCAAAAACTGAATCATTGAATTGGTAAATATAAGTTCCCAAAACATTTTAATATTGGTGATGAACTAAAAATGTGCAGTATCTTAAATTTTCAGTGACTAAGTGTGTATTTGTTTTGTGAAGAAATGATCATCAAATTATAATAGACATGGATCATTCCCTATAATTAATTGCAAGCAAGTAAGTAGTAAATTCACAATTCTGTCTTCTGTCTGATTTATTCATATGTTCCACAAGCATTTTTTTTTAATTTATGTAGCAAACTGTGGTAAGAGCTGTGCTAAAAGCCAGGCAGTGGTGGCACACGCCTTTAATTCCAGCACTCAGGAGGCAGATTCAGGCAAATCTCTCTGAGTTTGAGGCCAACCTGGTCTACAAAGTGAGTTCCAGGACAGGCTTCAAAGCTACACAGAGAAACCCTGTCTCGAAAAAAAAAAAAAAGAAAAAGAGCTGTGCTAAATGTGGCACTGGCCCCATTAAGGATCCTGGACCATTAAGAATGTAGCTTAATCATTTTTTAATAAAAAGGGGACCTGTAGGGCCCTGACCCCCATTTTGGGTAACTGCTGCCTTGCTTGCACACCTTGACATTGATATCCTCCCTATGCTAATTCCCTGCCAGGTTCCACCCTCCTGAATGCTTAAGAGCAGTTCCTTGTCTGTGTATCCTAAATAATGGGCATTAACAGATTAGATGCAAGATTGTAAAACATTAGTAGTGAACTTCTGCCCTCCAGGGTCCTCCCATTGTGCTGTAAGCCTGTATTTAAGACCTCCTCCCCCCTCAATAAATGACATTCAGCATTTAAAATTAAAATACATATATATGTATATATAATTGAATGAATACTGCGAATGTAATCTATGAATACCACAAGTGTGATTAGTATCATGAGTGCAATTAATGAGTATCATGAGTGTAATTTAAAAATAAATAAATAAATTTAATAAAAAAAGAATGTAGCTTAATAAGGAAAAATAAAACAAAATATGATATTCATATAGCATAACATTCAATCCTACAAGTACAATATTAGCAGTAGAAACAGCACATTTTTCATAGGACAAAATGCTTTAGGTGAGGATGACTCTATAAGGCAATGAGTGGGAGGAGTGAATTCCACATAGAAGCAATAAGTTTGAAAAATATTTATAGCCAGAGGAATATAGCATTTGTAAGAGGAGAATGTCACTCAGTGGACATTGTTTCAAGAGTAATGGTAAATGTAGCAAAATAAATTTAACAGCACTTATTTAACATGCATTCCTTATGTTCCATGAAGTGATCTGTACATTGTGGACAGAAGAGTGCATAAGATTATGTTTATTTATTTGTTTGTTTACTATTTTTATTTGTGTATAGATAATGTATCAATTTATGCCTACATGCATATATGTGTCTCAGATCCCCTGGATCTGAAGTTACAGAAGGCTGTGATCCATAGGGTGTGAGTGCTAGGAACCAAACTCTAGTCCTTTGTAAGAACAGCAAGAGCTCTTACCTGCTGAGTCATTACTCCTGCTCTAAGACGATTTCATTTCTCATGAAATGTTAAACAACTATTTCAGTGATAAATGCACAGTTTTGATAGTATAGACAGATCATCAAAGGTAGTATGTCAGATATATAATCATAACTTTCCAAGGAAACAATAGTACATAAGGAAGATACTAGCTATGTGTAATTACCAGCTATACTTGAGCTTCTGGGAAGCCTGTACTATTCTGAGTTATCACTTGAAGAGAACAAAACAAGTGACAAAATTTAGGTCCAATTTCACATTGCAAATAAGTCAATTTCATATCAGATATCACATTAGTTCCTTTCAGGGTAGCTATTATCATTTATGTTTCATAGATTAGGTTTAATGATCAAGTGACTTGTTGTTATGTACAGAGTTTTATATAGCAGTGCTATGATGTTATTCAAAATCTTCTGTCACTCTAGGTCCTCTATTAATTTTCTGTGGTTTAAAGCCTCTATAGAATCAAAATCTCTCAAAATAGTCTTCCTATCTTCCTTCCTATTTTTCTTACCATTTCAATACTGCATTCAATAGAATTCTAAAAAGATTATCATGGATATATAATACTTAAAGACTTTTCAATGGTCACAGATGCTTATTTCTTGACTTTTGGTGTGGTTATCTATATACTATTTTACAACATTTTGGATTGATCCACATATGTCTGCCAAAAATCTCTTGTTGTCTTTCTTTTGATTATTCCAAAGATGCCCCGTATTAATTTAACAGATCTTCTATAAAGGTGTCTTCTTTCAAAGGATATGGCAACATTTAACTTTCATGGACCACAAGATAAATGTTTACCGTGAGCAATGCAATATTGATTATTTATTAGAGATTCATCCCAGTGGTGCTGATGTAGTAGGAGGCTATACAAGTAGAATCGGGGCTTAGATACCAATTTGAAAAGTTTGAAAGGCAGCAAAACCTACCCATGAATTTATCTTATTGATACAATAGTTGAATTAAATAGCACTGATACACAAAGACAATTGTGTAGATGTAACCAACCGTCTTATAAATAAGAAACACAGAACCAATACAAAGAAGAAAGCCAAGAGGTCAGAGATAAGAGCTAAAACCTTACCCTTCCTCCTGCAGTGGTCCTACCTCTCTGAAGGAGCCACTACTTCCTGTGTTAAAGTCTTTATATAGTCTCTGTTCTGCCTTCTCATTGGTTGTAAACCCAACCACAGGACTGCCTCATCACGGCCTGTTTGTATAGACCTCCAGGTGTTCTATGGTTGGTATTCAGATTAAAGGCATGTGTATCCAATGCTGACTGTATCCCTGAACATACAGAGACTTACCTAGCTCTGTCTACCAAGTGCTGTGATCACAAGCGTACACCACCACTGCCCTGCTTTCCTATGGCTTGACAATAGCTCTGACCCACAGGCAACTTTATTTATTAACATACAATTAACATTTTGGTACAAAAGAAAAATATCACCATACAATTGTGTGAAGATTTTATCAAAAAGAGATGTTTTGCAAATAATGCTGCTATGAACATAGTTGAGCATGTTTCCTTGTGGCATGATAGCACATTCCTTGAGTATATGCCAAAGAGTAGTATAGCTGGGTCTTGAGGAAGATTGATTCCCAATTTTCTGAGGAACTACCATATTGATTTCCAAAGTGGCTGTACAAGTCTGCATTCCCACCAACAGTGTAGGAGTGTTCCCCTTGCTCCACATCCTCTCCAACATAAGCTGTCTTCAGGGTTTTTGATCTTAGCCATTCTGACAGGTGTAAGATGGTATCTCAGAGTTGTTGTGATTTGCATTTCCCTGATGACTAAGGATGTTGAGCAATTCCAGGACCAGGAACTAGAAACTTTTAGGCTTTTTAAGCTTTTAGGCTTTTAGCAGCAGTTCAGCTGAGAGCCATTTAGATGAGGACTCAGAGGCTTCCAGTTTGAGGAAACAAGATCAGCTGAGAAGGTGAAGTTGGATGTGGCCTGTTCTGTTTCTCTGATCTTTCAGCGTTCACCCCAATACCCGGCTCTGGGTTTGTTTTTATTAATAAGACCTTTTAAGATTCGTGCTACAATACTAATTATTATTTTTCTTTCTAATGAATTAATAAGAATCAAAGGGGAGAAATGTTGTATATTGTTCACCTTTGTGTGTTAATATCACACACATCATAATATAATGCTTGGGGAATAATATTCACCCAATATTTATTTGTTGATTAATATTCACGTTCAGTAAGAATTTCTTAATATGCCATTTAAGTGTAGTCTCTTAACATCAAAAAAGCAGGTGGATAGCCAACAAAGGATATTTTAATAGATTCTATGATGCTGAACTGTCTATGCCAATTTTGGCATGGTACTGAGGGCACAAATTAAAACATGGTTGATCCTTCATAGTAAAACGTTGCCTCATATCTATTTGCTGGATACTTCTACATTTGATTTTATCTCCACTACTGCTAGCTCTTTATTGAGCACACCACAAAGAAGTGTTACAGAATATGTGGGGAACGGTATAACTTACATCAGCAATTGGAAGTTTATTGAGTTCCTCCTCTTCCTTGGTTGTTTCTCCAAAAGAATATAAACCACCGTTCTCCATTTTTCTTGGGTATTTGATCTGAGATGCTTTCCCTAAGACATAGGGATGTAATGGGAGTTTGGGAGTGATAAGATTTTTTTCAAATGACCTTCTCTTTGACTATTAATTTTGCTTTTCTATTTAGCCACAGAAGTCCTGTATCTGTCAACAAAACAGCTACCAAGATAGGTTATCTCAAACTTGGCAAGCAAAGCCATCTTCCTCGGCCAGTTTGTATTTAAATAAATAGATTCTGATTCTGTAGCTCTTTGATCATAGTACTCCATTTGTGTTGTGGGGTACTTTTAGAAGTCACCCAACTTTTATTTAAATATTGCTGAAGCATAAACACTACTTCAAAATAAAATTAGAAACATTCCATGTTTTGATATATAAGGCTTTGATGGATATGGTCTGGAGTTTTCATTATTTCAGAATTTTTTCTAGAACCAAGGTTTTAAGAGTTTGGCCATTAGATACAAATTAGGTAGAGCAAAATATCATTGCAACAAAACACTGCCTGTTTAGTCCTAGAACCCAGCCCACCTTCCTGTCCAATGTCTGTCAAATTTCCTTATGTTCATGACACTATACCTTACTAATTTTCACAATCACACAGAAGCCATGTTTCCTTATGCTAGAGATATAATCTAACAGTAGACTCCACAAATAGAAATATTGAATCTACCTCTCCCAGATATTTAATTATACCGAAGTCTCATCCAATGTTCGTATTACAGCCTGCTGTCTAAGTCTAAAATGCATATACAAAACACTGTAGAATGGCTCAAATTATCCCACAGGCACTAAATAGTGCTTGAATGTTTCCTTTATACTTTATAAGTTTTATATATGTTAAAATATTGAAGCTGTTCTTCAGATCAGCAGCATAGGAATGACAGAAAAGAAAAATAGGTTGTACTTTTTGTAAAACTATTAAAATAATGTGAGAATTAATTATATGTATATCAGATTAACATTTATAGAACAATTATCATTAAAATACAGTATGAGTACATAAGTTTGCTCAATTCTTTTACCTATACAGTGCATTTATTTATAATTATGGGAATTTACCTTCTTTGATGTGGTTATTATCTGTTTAGTGACAAATAGTTTTAACACATAGATTAAATTCATAAAGTAAATAATTTCTACTTAGATTGATGTGTTCAGTTATACATATAGAGAATTCTGGGATTCTGCATTTTTTTCGTACAATATTCAGTATAGTACTAATTGGCACTTAGGTGTAAGTTCACTTCACTCAGGGCAAAGAACTACAATTGGAATCATGCTCACACAGGACTTGTCATTGTGTCTTTTCATATCATACAGATGGAAAAATCTTTAAATTTCACAAGGCTATGAACAGTATACCCAGAAAAATTACCTGAGTTACAGGAAATAATTAGCCATAGAGCAATTGGGTTTTCCTGCTTAAAAAACAGTAATGCAACAGGTCACTAAACCAAATATTTGAAAAAAATCTGATGATTTGTGATAACAAGCATGACTACTGTTAGAAAATTCTGAAACTTGAAAGATACAGCTTTTCAATCCAATATTCAAAAGCTCATTAAATAATTCTTACATTGATGAATAGACTTAGTCTGGTTGTTTTCTCTTAGACTTAATATAGCTTCATTAAGTTGTAGAATTTTGCCTAATACAGAACTGAGTTTGTTCATTGGTATAGACAACCTCAGATATTTACTATCTTTTGGAAGCTAATCAATTTTAGATCTAATTTTGCAATCTTATCCTAATGTTTACTTTGTACACTTCTTACAAATACCTTCATTTTATAATGGCTTTTTTGAAATGGCTATGATGTCTTAACTTTTATCTTTTTAATTACTTGATTGTGTTTTCATTCCTTAGAAGAGAAAAGGAAATACACATATAAAAATGAGAAAAGAAGAGGATGAAACTTTGTAACTTTTAAGGCCTTTCTGTATTTCACCAGCTTCTAACTTTATGCATGTAATATAGGAAGCTATAACTGACTTTGCCTTACAGTGAAACTGAGATGCTCTAGTGAGATACCAGGGTCAGTTTCCTGGAAAGACTTTATAGACTATCATGAGTCTAGATAGGAGACTCTCAAAAAAAGTAGGAGAGCCTCAGAAAAAATTAAATGATGAAGACACAGGGTAGTAGTTCTTACCAGTTTACCTTTTGATGTGATTCTCAAAGTTGACACTAATGAACAGAATGATGGACAAATTACTAACATAAACTACCTTAATTTCATCAAGTAAAATAATTTATTTTGTTCTTTAAAAGTTACTTTTACGAAATTTTTTATTTATTTTACATACCAACCACAGATACCCCTCTCTTCTTTCCTCCTACCACCCCAGCCTTCCCTCCAACCCACTCCCCATTCTATCCTCCAACAAGGTAAGGCCTCCCATGGGGAGTCAGCAGAGCCTGATACATTCAGTTGAAGCTGTGCGAGGTGTCCCACCATAGTTAATGGAATCCAGAAACTCAGCTCATGCACCAGGAATGGATCCTGGGGGCCCCTTAAGCAGATCAAGCTACACAACTGTTTTGCTTATGCAGTGTAACATGAATCTCTAAAAGGCCTTATTAATAGAACGAAATCCAGAGCCAGTTATTGGGGTGAATGCTGAAAGATCAGAGAAACAGAATAAGCCACATCCAACCCCACTTTGACAACTTCTCAGCTGATTTTTGTTTCCTCAAACTGGAAGCCTCTGAGTCCTCATCCAAATGGATCTCAGGTGAACTGCAGCTCAAAAGCCTAAAAGCTTAAAAAGCCTCTAGTTCCTGATCCTCATGCCTTATATACATTTCTGCTTCCTGCCATCACTTCCTGGGATTAAAGGCATGTGTCTTTCCCAAATAAGACATGAGATCTCAAGTCCTGGGATTAAAGGTGTGTGCCACTGTGCCTAGATTCTATGTCTATCTAGTGGCTATTCTGTTCTCTGACCCCAGATAAGTTTAAGGTTCACGATATATTGGGGGACAAAATATCACCACATTTGGTGCCCAATGTGGGGCCCCATCATCTTTCTGGAACCACAATGCAGAGGGTCTAGTCTAGTCCCATGGAGGCTCCAAAGGTATTGGTCTAAAGTTCATGAGTTCCCACTGGTTTGGTTTGGTTGTCTCTGTAGGTTTCCCCATCATGATCCTGATACCCCTTTCTCATAGAATCCCTCTTTGATCTCTTCCACTGGAATCCTGGAGCTTGGACTAAAAGGTTATTTTTTAATTTCTTTGGAGAAAATATGATCAACATGTTCATAAATTCTGTAGAATGCAACAGAAATAGGCTATTGTGGTAGAGGGAGTATTGGTTGATTTAAATAATATATATATATTAAAGTTAAATTTTCTATAAATCTTAAACAGAGTTGAAGTTTAACTATTAAGAAAATGAAATTGCACACTTATATTTAACCATAATGGTGGTGAGGGAGGGAGAAGGAGAGTGGTACACATCCTAGGCAAGGCAGTGGGTGAATTTGAACTTATCAAAGGAGTCACCAGAATTTCCATCACTGTGTGTAGCATGAATCTTAAAAGGTTCTTATTAATAAAATCAAACCTGAG
>CABHPH010114059.1:286-32778 GCA_902168325.1 Peromyscus nudipes
AGAAGCATTTGGCCTGGAGAAGCATTTGGCCTGGAGAAGCATTTGGCCTGGTTAAGCATGTGGCTGGTTAAGATTTCAGGCTTCTAGCAGTAGTTCAGCTGAGACTCATTCTGGATGAAGACTCAGAGGCCTCCAGTCTGAGGAAATAAGACCAGCTGAGGATCCAGCGAGGTGAGATAGCTGTGGCTTGTTCTGGCTCTCTGACCTTCCAGTGTTCACCCCAAAACCCGGCTCAGGTTTGATTTTATTAATAAGAATTTTTAAGATTCTGCTACACACCTCAAAGTCATTTGTTCCCTGACTTGGCCTGTTAATGGTAGTCACTCTGAACCCTTCTAATCTCTCTCCTTTCCAATATGTCTCAATAACCACTCAGTTAACCCCTCCTTCTGGGACACATCTGATCTAGGCAGAGCCTCTCACTTTCCTCCAATTTCCATCAAATGTAAAGACCTCTTCTATTTCTATGCAAATGTTATATCCCCTGAAAACTCCATCACAGATTTCCAAAGACCATATTTTCAAATTCCCAAAGGCCAGTGTTCTTGGGTATACTAACTCATGTTACATTATTCCCATTTTCACTGCCAAGAAACTCAGTGGCTTTTACTGTCTAGTTCAAGTGTTGGTTAAGCAGCTGCGCTCGTGGCTGGCTGTCAACAGATGTTGTGGTGGTGGAAGAATCACAAGCCATGGTTACCTTTCTAGGGCTCTATTGGGAGAGAGAGGAAGAGAGAGAGAGAGAGAGAGAGACAGACAGACAGACAGACAGACCACGAGGAGGGAAGAGAATACAGAAGGAGAGAGTGCGGAAAGAGAGAGCACAGAGAGGGCACAACTGTTTCTTAGACTGGGACTCCATCGCAGACTGGTGACTTAATTAAGGACATAATCCTTACATCCCAGACTTTTTCTTATTATAAAAAAAAGCAGGTAGATGGGAATAGGGGCGTCATTTCTCTAAAAAGCTGCTTCTAGCTGACTATTGGATGTCGGTTGGCTCTTGGGGGAATGGGGAAAGGGAGTCTTCCAAGGTAGACAGGCGTTGTGGGATACTGTCTGTCATCTGTTTGCTCTGGAGACATGTATCCCTCTTGGCTGTGGCTGGGAACCTTCTGTCTGACAAGATGCTGGTGACATAGAAGAAAGCTTAGAG
This sequence comes from Peromyscus nudipes, assembly GCA_902168325.1. Taxonomy (NCBI): domain Eukaryota; kingdom Metazoa; phylum Chordata; class Mammalia; order Rodentia; family Cricetidae; genus Peromyscus; species Peromyscus nudipes. The sequence continues at coordinate 1,443 of CABHPH010114059.1, forward strand.
AGAAAAGAATCATTATTATTTTATGTTGGCACATATCTGAGGTAGATCTGGCCTGTCCAGATGGATTTTGAAACATGTTAAGTTTTATCAGAGACAGATTATTTTAAAGCACCTGTTTCCTTTACTAGTTCAGCATCCAGGAGACAGGTGATCAATTGTTAAAAGCATCTCACAGTAATAGATGTTTACATTAAAGTCTTTTTTGTAGCACCTGGACACTTTTGGGTCTGGGGGTGTAAATACCTTTTAGCTGTTACAGTTTCTTACTTGATGATTTCTGGACTCCGGTTCTGTTGTGGTCCTGTACCATTAGCTGAACAGTGAGTTAGAACAGGGAACTGGGAAGAGAAAAGCTTGTGGTGCATGAGAACTTTTTTTTAAATTAGGTACAAGGCAAAGATCAGGGCCCTGTTGTGTGCATGTGAGAAACACAGAGAGTAGATCTGCAGTGAGACAAAGAGCTCTTATCTTAGCTGGTAATCTTTTTTCATTAAGTAACTCTGAAAGTCCAATTAAATCTGGTGAGGTAGGTAAGGCTGTTCTTTGTACCCAATGATAGAGAAAGGAGAGGTGACATCCCAAAATTTCCAGGACTGAGTCAGTGGTTTTGGTGTCCAGAAGGAAAGAAACAGATCACTTCCCTGCTGTGTTCTGGATTCCCTGTCATGTCTGTAGCCAAGCCTAGGTCTGCTGGAGGTCTTAACTTGATGTACCCATGCGTCTTGGCCCCTGGGGGCAGTCAGCTGACTGGTTGTCTTTATAGGTGGCACTTTTAACAAGGCTGTTGATGGCCTGGCAGGGCCCTTGCTAGCCCGTGGCCTTTTTCCTCACTTAAAACAGGGACCCAACAGCTTTCGGGAGTCAGCAAGTCCCAGTACTTGGCAATTTTGTTTTCAGGCTTTTATCTCTTCCCTGGCACACCTTAAATGCCACAGATGACTCATTTGCCTGTGAGGTCAGGAGCCTTGCTCTCCAGATGCTTAAGTTTTAGTCGGGGAGGTCTGGAGAACAAGAGTTGGATTTTACTCTGTGTCCTGAATTTTTTTTCCTGATGATTGTTGGCTTAAGGACAGCTTTTGGAAGATCTGCCAGGAGGCAGACTATAAACTGATCCTTTTGGAAGACTTGCCTGAGGCTATAAACTGATTTTTGGCTTAAGAGCCATCCTGACTATTGTAAACTTATTTGCATGGATCTTAGCCACTACCAGACCCATCTGTGCTTCTCAAGGCATTTGAGAATGAGTGGGGTGGAGTTAAGGTGAGTTAGGGCGAGAGTAGTAGAAGCTGCCCAAGCCCGCACATTTGAGCTCACCCACTGCTGGGGGAAGTCATACAGAAAAGGTTGCATGTGGCAGAGGCAGAAATGGGGAGGGAGAAGGGTTTAGAGCTTTAGCAGAAAGCTTGGGGATAAAGTAACTCTTTTATTTGCCTGTTCACTGGCAGAAGTTTCTGTGAAGCTGTTATGTGGCCAGATTTACAGGTATCTGCCCCTATCTGCCAATGTAAGTGATAAATGTATCCGCTCCTTTGTCCCATGGCTGTAGCCAAGAGAAAAATAAAAAATTAAAATAACAAACTGGGATCAGACTCCAATCTCAGGTGTCCCCAAGGAATGAAGAAAGATCTATGAATCAGCTCAAGTTAGCCATCCTCTTCGTCAAGGAATGCTAAGGACTGCTGCAGCTGCACTGCAGTTGGTCCATGGTGGACATGAGATGGCATTGACCCCCTCATCAGGAGTGAAAATGTGTCTGCCATTGCCAGCGCAGCCTGAGGACAACTCCCAGGGTGTCCGTTGCAAAGAATATAGCTCAGACAGCTGCTGTGAGAACAGTGGATTCACTGTGGTTGAAGAAGCCTGGTCGTAGCAGTAGCAGTAACTGTGTGGGGGTCCAGCAGAGGTGAGGGAAGCGCTTGCAGTGTCTCGTTCTTGCTGGATCAGGGAAGAGGCAGCAAGTGACAGCAGGTCCTCGATGATCTATCCGAGTCACGGCACCAGATGTTGGTTAAGTGGTGGCAATTGTGGTTGGCCACCTCCCGCAACGGACATGTGATGGATGTTGCAGTGGAGGAAGAATCACCAGCCACGGTTACCTTTCTAGAGCTTTTTTGGGAGAGAGAGGGAGAGAGAGAGAGAGAGAGAGAGAGACAGAGACAGAGACAGAGACAGAGAGACAGAGAGAGACAGAGAGATCCCGTGGAGGAAAGAGAATACAGAAGGAGAAAGTGCAGAAAGAGAGGGCACAGAGAGGGTATGTCCCCTTTTTAGACTGGGATGCCATCGCAGGCTGGTGATGTAATTAAGGACATAATCCTGACATCAACAACTACCATCAGTTCTGAGATGGTCGTTCCTCTATTCCTACTGTTTCCAACCCATACACTCTCCTGGGAACATTTCCCATTAACACTCAATATTTCTCTGTCGGTGTGAGCTTTTTAAACTTCCTGACAATGCTGCTAAACACTGCCTTAGAGTAGTGAATGGCAGTCACTGCTGAACTGACTCATGAAGTTAGCAAGCTGAATATGGGTAAACAGAACCTTTTCATTCAACCAAGTTATAGTTGTCTCAATAATAATGACATCAGTACCTTTCCAGCCACAAACTCACCTGGTTCCAGATCATCTTAAGAAATCCAAACATTTCCATTCACAGATCAAATAACCTAAATTCCAATGTCTGTCTGCCTTATTGGGATTCCTGGCCAGTCCTCCATTTACATGACTGCACATACGCAGATCAGTAGCCAAGTAAGGGGCCTTGTATCCTACATAATCCATGCACTGTGTGATTGCAAAATTTGCCAACATCGAGATCTGCTCAACTACAGAAGCAGTGTGCAGCTACCCAACAAACACTGGATTTCATCCAAGGGAGTTCATCATTCCTGACATTTAAGCAAAGGGAATCCTCAACAGACTACCAAAATTCTTGTACATAAGCAATAAACCTTGACACAAGCTCCTTACTCCCCTCATCCACTGCCCAAACCTGAGAACTAAATTACAAATTCTTACTAAAACCTGCCCTGTTGCAGGCCTGGCAGTCTTCAAGGACATCTCAGGACACTTCTTCCTCACTGACTCATCAGCTGAGGGGCACACTTACCTAGACAGAACTGCTGCATGGATATCATCCATATGTCTAAGTACACATAACACAAATCCTGTTCACCCTCATTGCACCTTTTCAGGCTGGCTAGAAGTCTGTAAGCCTTCCCAAAGAAAGCATAAAGGGATACAGAAGTCACAAGAATTCTCTTTAAAGAATTTATCTCTGGACTTGAGCTCCTTACTCCTTTCAAAACCATCTAGTCTTTGTCTTCCAAATAATCAACAGTTGACACCCCACACTCTGGCTATCACTCTCAAAAACATAAAAGCCCCACTCCTCCTGAAAACACCTCCCTAAGTCATCTCCCTAAGACACTGAGCATCAATAAGGCTACCCCAATTCTAATCTTTTGATCATTTAAGATTTAGAGCTATGTCAAAGCACTTTTATTTAGGCACTTTAGAGAAAATGCACTGTTTTTCCAAATTGGTGTTCCAACCAAACCCTTTTTGGAGAAACGATCTACCTCTTTAGAACTTGCCTGAACTTACTCAAGGAGCATGCTCATCAACATTTCCTGCTCTCTCCTTGTCCCCAACCTCAGCTTGCTTATTCACATAATGCTTCAGGAACTTGCCTACAGATGACACTGTTGAGGTTATCAGACCTCTAATCTAGAACCAGATTTCCAAGATCTAAACCTTGAAAGAATTTGCCTCACATTTAGAAACTGTTTATGCTAACTATGATGTTTTAGAACATTCTTTGTTTCAGTTTGTCTTCCTTCTCCCAATGAGTGTCATAATCTTAGATTAGTACATGAGAATCTGTATGTTTCCAGCTGAGTAGGATAATTTCTTCCTCTCAAAGTATGGCATTGACCATGTTACCCTCTGATTTCTCCTTTTCCCTTTTCATTCTCTCCTATAATTCCCCTACCTTCCTATCCTAACAGCCACCATCCTTACCATGAGACCACTCTACCAAGAACCAGCACTACACAATCAGTTGTTGGTCAACTACTAAGAATCACCATAAACTAACAGCACCTAGCATCTCCCACAAGCCAACACCTGTCAAGGCATCTTGAAATGCATGATGAGAGATCACTGATGCCCTCTCCCCAGACATTGATTCAGGCCACAATTTCTGCTTTCCTTTTGGATAAAGCAGAACAGCCAGAGTCCCCATCTCACTCCTACCCAGGTTTCAAATTCTGCCTTTCAGAAAATCTCAGGAAAATTAGTGTGGGGATGAGGACACCATGGAGGTCAGTTTCCTTTCCCTGAGGAAAGCTGGGCTTGACACAGTGGTGTCAATACAGTCAACAGAGAACTGGGCATAATGACTACCTGCTATTCAAATCATTGTTAGTATAATGGATCAGGATACTATGCAGTTCATTTCTCTCACAGACTATCCTCTGTAGCTAAATTGTCAGTTTCTCTGCCTTGTTCATCTTCTCATCTTGCTCAGTGATGGTGGAGAGTTGTGATGATGCCTTCCTGGTAGTTCCTAGAAGTAGATAAACTCAAGTGAACTTGTGTAGTTGAATGTCATAGGACCAGGAGAGGTAATGCTAAGTGTAGGGTAAAACAGCCAAGGAAAGAACTCCTTGATCATGATTTGACTCTGAGACCAGGGCCAAGGAAAGAAGACTTGATCTCAAGTCTATGACCAGGGTCAGGAAAAAAATATCACTGATCTCTGAGCATGCCTCAAGATCAGGCCACAAAATCCTACATATCCCTGAGCACAGAATCCCACCAATTCCTGAGCTTTCCCAAAGAACAGGCTACAAAAGTCTCACAAATCCCATGCCAAACTGGATAGCTCCCCATCTCCAAGAGCCCACACGTAGACTGACTTCTGCTCAGTTCCCTGGTACTTCTAACCTAGGCAGAGGCAACCACCCTCTTGGGTTTTTCCCACCCAATAAATACCCTGTGTAGGCTGTGTTGTATGATGTGAGTTTGTGGTATTTCTTGTCTCCTGATTGCCAGGATAACTTCCAGAGTAGAGCTGTAACACTTGCATTGGGAAACCTTCCCCTACCAGAGCAGAACTGTGACATTTCCACAGAGGAAATCTTGCCTGACAGGACAGACTTATGACACTTCTGTTGGGGAAGCCATTCCCATCAAAGCTGTAATATTTATACTAAGTCCCAAGTGGAGGCCTGAAGAGGAGGGAATGTTTGAAACCCATGAAGCCCTGAAAGAACAGGTCAGCAAACCTCAAACTGGTGCTGTGGATATCACTATTAGGCTCCCATTGAGATACACAGTGCAAATGGCACTCGAGTCTGTTCCCAGCAAGTACAATGTATTGAATGGAAGAGAAGCTACTGCTGTGCTCAGTTTCCTAATTAGAGTTGAACTAGATTTTACCCGTGTGTGGAGGAAGCACAGTTCTATATTTCTGAGCAAGCTCATTGTTCTGGCTGTATAGAAAAAACAGTAGAGTAGAATAGTGCTCTTTTCTCAAAAGCATAGTGTGTTTCTCATTAGGCTACCCCGTGTTGAATTCCCCTTCATAAATGGAGTTGAAAAACATGCAGTCTCTTATCCTACTAACAACAGTTCTTTTTGGGTAAGGAAAGTCACTATTGGGCTCCCATTGAGATACACAATGGAAATGGCAGTCGTGTCTGTTCCCAGCAAATACAGTGCATTGGATGGAATAGAACCTACTTTTGTGCTCAATTTCCTAAGCAGAGTTGAACTAGATATGGCCCGTGTCTCTAGGAAGCACAGTTCTTTTATTCTGAAAAGCTGCTGTTCTGGCAGTATAGAAAAAACACAGTAGAGTAGAAGAGTGCTCCTTTCTCAAAAGCAGAGTGTGTTTCTCCTTAGGCAACCCAGTGTTGAATTCCCCTTCATGAATGGAGCTGAATCACATGAAGTCTCTTATCCTACGAGCAACAGTTCTTTTCACGTAAAGAAGTCACTATTGTGTTTCCATTGAGTTACACAGTAGAAATGGACTCTTGTCTATTCCCAGCAAGTACAGTGCATTGGATGGAAGAGAAGCTACTGTTGTGCTCAGTTACCTAAGCAGACTTGAACTAGATAGGGCCCGTGTGTATAGAAAGCACAGATCTTTGTTCTGAGCAAGCTCACTGTTCTGGCTGTATAAGAGAAACAGTAGAGTAGAGAGTGCTCTTTTCTAAAGCAGAGTGTGTTTCTCATTAGGCAACCCAGTGTAGAATTCCCCTTCATGAATGGAGCTGAATCACATGAAGTCTTTTATCCTACAAGGAACAGTTCTTTTTGTGTAAGGAAGTCACTATTGTGTTTCCATTGAGTTACACAGTGGAAATGGACTCTTGTCTATTACAGGCAAGTACAGTGCATTGGACAGAAGAGGAGGTACTGTTTGGCTTAGTTTCCTAAGCAGAGTTCAAGTAAATATGGCCCATGTGTGTAGGAAGCACAGGTCTTTTGTTCTGAGAAAGGGCACTGTTCTGGCAATATAGGAAACACAAAAGTAAAGGAGAGTGCTCTTTTCTCAAAAGCAGAGTGTGTTTCTTGTTAGGCAACCCAGTGTTGAATTCCCCTTAACAAACAGTTGAATAATATGCAGTCTCTGATCCTAAGAGCAACAGTTCTTTTCGGGTAAGGAAAGTAACTATAGGGCTCCCCTTGAGATGCACAGTGGAAATGGCACTCCTGTCTGTTCCCAGTAAGTACAGTGCATTGGATGGAAGAGAAGTAATCTTGTGTTCAGTTTCCTAAGAAGAGTTCAACTAGATATGTCCCTTTTGTGTAGGAAGCACAGTTCTTTTGTTTGGAGAAAGCTCACTGTTCTGGCTGTAAGAGAACACACTAGAAGAGTGCTCTTCTCTCAAAAGCAGAGTGTGGTTCTCGTTAGGCAACCCAGTAATGAATTCCCCTTCATAAACAGAGTTGAATCACATGCAGTCTCTTATCCTACAAGCAACAGATCTTTTTGGGTAAGGAAAGTCACTATTGGACTCCCATTGAGAAACACAGTGGAAAAGGCTCTCCCATCTGTTCCCAGCAAGTAGAGTGCATTGGATGGAAGAGAAGCTACTGTTGTGCACAGTTGCCTAAACAGAGTTGAACTTGATATGGCCCATAAGTGTAGGAAGCAGAGTTCTTTTGTTCTGAGAAAGCTCACTGCTCTGGCTGTATAGGAAACACAGTATAGTAGAATAGTGCTCTTTTCTCAAAAGCAGAGTGTGTTTCTTGTTTGGTAACCCAGTGTTGAATTCCCCTTCATAAATGGAGTTGAGCACATGCAGTCTCTTATCCTACGAGCAATAGTTCTTTTCGCATAAGGAACGTCACTATTGGGTTCCAATTGAGATACACAGTGGAAATGGCACTGACGTTCTCAGCAAGTACAGTGCATTGGATGGGAGAGAAGCTACTGTTGTGCTCAGTTTCCTGAGCAGAGATGAACTAGATATGGCCCGTGTGTTGGAAGCACGGTTATTTTTTCTGTAAAGCTGCTGTCCTGGCAGTATAGGAAACAAAGTAGAGTAGAAGAGTGTTCTTTTCTCAAAAGCAAAGTGTGTTTGTCATTAGGCAACACAGTGTTGAATTCCCCGTCATAAATGGAGTTGAATCACATGCAGTCTCTTATCCTATGAGCAACCGTTCTTTTCTGGTAAGGAGAGTCATTATTGTGCTCCCCATGACATACACAGTAAAAATCACACTAGCTTCTGTTTCCAGCAAGTACAGGGCATTGGATGGAAGAGAAGCTACTGTTGTGCTCAGTTTCCTAAGCAGAGTTGAACTAGATATGCCAGTGTGTGTAGGAAGCTGAGTTCTTTTGTTCTGAGCAAGCACACTGTTCTGGCTGAATAGGAAACACAGTAGAGTAGAAGAGTGCTCTTTTCTCAAAAGCAGAGTGTGTTTCTCATTAGGTGATCCAGTGTTGAATTCCCCTTCATAAATGGAGTTGAAGCACATGCAGTCTCTTATCCTATGAGCAACAGTTCTTTTCAGGTAAGGAAAGTCACTATTGGGCCCCCTTTGAAATAAACAGTGGAAATGGAAGTTGCATCTGTTCCCAGCAAGTAGAGTGCATTGGATTGAAGAGAAGCTACTTTTGTGATCATTTTCCAAAGCATAGTTGAACTATATACGGCTCATGTGTAGGAAGAACAGTTCTTTTGTTCTGAAAAGCTCACTGTTCTGACTGTATAGGAAACACTGTAGAGTAGAAAAGTGCTTTTCTCAAAAGCAGAGTGTGTTTCTCCTTAGGCAACACAGTGTTGAATTCCCCTTCATAAAAGGAGTTGAATCACATGCAGTTCCCTATCCTATGAGCAACAGTTCTTTTTGGGTAAGGAAAGTCACTACTGGGCTCGCATTGAGATACACAGTACAAATGGCACTCACGTCTGTTCCCAGCATTGGATGGAAGAGACTACTGTTTTGTTCAGTTTCCTAAGCAGACTTAACCTAGATATGGCCCGTGTGTGTAGGAAGCACATTTCTTTTGTTATTAACCAGCTCGCTGATCTGGCTGTATAGGAAACACAATAGAGTAGAAGAGTGCTCTTTTCTCAAAAGCATAGTGTGTTTCAAGTTGGGCGAACCAGTGTTCAATTCCCCTTCATAAACAGAGTTGAATCACATGCAGTTTCTAATCCAATGAGCAAAAGTTCTTTTCGAGGAAGGAAAGTCACTGCTGGCCTCCCATTGAGATACACTGTGGAAATGGCACTCGCGTCTGTTCCCTGCAAGTACAGTGCATTGGATGGAAGAGAAGCAACTGTTGTGCTCAGTTTTCTAAGCATAGTTGAACTAGATATGGCCCGTATGTATGAAGTACAGTTCTTTTGTTCTGAGCAAGCTCACTGTTCTGGCTGTGTAGGAAACACAGTAGAGTAGGAAAGTGCTCTTTTCTCAAAACCAGGGTTTCTTTCTCATTAGGCAATCCAGTGTTGAATTCCCCTTTATGAACGGAGTTGAATAACATGTAGTTTCTTATCCTACAAGCAACAGTTCTTTCCGGGTAAGAAGAGCCACTATTGGGCTCCCATTGAGATACAAAGTTAAATGGCATTCGCGTCGGTTCTCAGCAAGTACAGTCAATTGGATGTAAGAGAAGATACTGTTGTGCTCAATTTCCTAAGCAGAGTTGACCTAGAATGGCCCGTGTGTCTATGAAGCACAGTTCTTTTGTTCTTAACCAGCTCACTGTTTTGGCTGTATAGGAAACACAGTAGAGTGGAAGAGTGCTTTTTTTTCAAAAGCATAGTTTGTTTCAAGTTGGGTGAACCAGTGTTCAATTCCCCTTCATAAACAGAGTTGAATCACATGCAGTCTCTTATCCTACGAGCAAAAGTTCTTTTTGGGTAAGGGAAGTCACTAATGGGCTCCCATTGAGATACACAGTGGAAATGACATTAGGTTCTGTTCCCAGCAAGTACGGTGCATTGGATGGAAGAGAAGCAACTGTTGTGCTCAGGTTCCTAAGCAGAGTTGGACTAGATATGGCCCGTGTGTAGGAAGAACAGTTCTTTTGTTCTGAGCAAGCTCACAGTTCTGGCAGTATAAGAAACAGAGTAGAGTAGAAGAGTGCTCCTTTCCCTAAAGCAGAGTATGTTACTGGTTAGTCGACCCAGTGTTGAATTCCCCTTCATAAAAGGACTTGAATCACATGTAGTCTATTATCCTATGAGCGAAAGTACTTTTTGGGTAAGGAAAATCACTATTGCGCTTGCATTGAGATACACAGTGGAAATGGCCCTGTGTCTCTTCCCAGCAAGTACAGTGCATTGGATGGAAGGGAAGCTATTATTGTACTCACTTTCCTAAGTAGAGTTGAACTAGATATATAGCCGGTGTGTAGGGAGCACAGTTCTTTTGTTCTGTGCAAGCTCACTCTTCTTACTGTATAGGAAATACAGTAGAGTAGATGAGTGCTGTGTTCTCAAAATCAGAGTGTGTTTCCCTTTAGGCGACCCAGTGTTGAATTCTCCTTCATGAACGGAGTTGAATCACATGCTGTCTCTTATCCTACCAGCAACAGTTCTTTACGGGTAAGGAAAATCACTAGTAGGCTCCCATTCAGATACACAGTGGAAATGGCACTCCCGTCTGTGCCCAGTAAGTACAGTGCATTGGATGGAAGAGAAGCTACTGTTGTGCTCAGTTTCCTAAGCAGTGTTGAACTAGATATGGCCTGTGTTTCTGGAAGCACAGTTCTTTTGTTCTGAGCTAGCTCACTGTCCTGGCAGTATGTGAAACACAGTAGAGTAGAAGAGTGCTCTTTTCTCAAAAGCAGACTGTGTTTCTAGTTAGGTAATCCAGTGTTAATTCCCCTTCATAAATGGAACTGAATTAGACGCAGTCTCTTTTCCTTCGAGCAACAGTACTTTTCTGGTAAGGAAAGTCACTATTAGGCTCCCATTGAGATTCACAGTGCAAATGGCACTCGCGTATGTTCCCAGCAAGTACAGTGCATTGATGGGAGAGAAGCTACTCTTGTGCTCAGTTTCCTAAGTGGAGTTGAATTAGATATGGCCCATGTTTGGAGGAAGGACAGTTCTTTAGTTCTGAAAAGCTGCTTTTCTGCCAGTATATGCAACACAGTAGAGTAGAAGAGGACTTTTTTCTCAAAAGCACAGTGTGTTTCTCATTAGTTGTCCCAGTGTTGAAATCCCCTTCATAAAAGGAGTTGAATCACATGCAGACTCTGATCCTATGAGCAACAGTTCTTTTGGGGTGAGTAAATCACTATTGGGCTCCCATTGAGATACACAGTGGAAATGGCACTCATGTCTGTTCCCAGCAAGTACAGTGCATTGGATGGAAGAAAAGCAACTGTTTTCCTCAGTTTCCTAAGGAGAGTTGAACTAAATATTGCCCGTGTGTGTAGGAAGCACAGTTCTTTTGTTCTGAGGAAGCTCACAGTTCTGGCAGTATAAGAAACAGAGTAGAGCAGAAGAGTGCTCCTTTCCCTAAATCAGAGTATGTTTCTGGTGAGTCGACCCACTGTTGAATTCCCCTTCATAAACGGAGTTGAATCATATGCAGTCTACTATCCTATGAGCAAAAGTTCTTTTCAGGTAAGAAAAATCACTATTGTGCTCCCATTTAGATACACAGTGAAAATGGCACTCGTGTCTGTTCCCGGCAAGTACAGTGCATTGGATGGAAGAGAAGTGACCGTTGTGGTCAGTTTCCTAAGCAGAGTTGAACCAGATATTTCCTATGTGTAGGAATCTCAGTTCTTTTGTTCTTTGCAAGCTCACTGTTCTGGCACTACAGGAAACACAGTAGAGTAGAAGAGTGCTCTTATCTCAAAAGCAGAGTGTGTTTCTCCTTAGGCAACCAAGTGTTGAATTCACCTTCATGAAAGGAGTTGAATCCCATGCATTCTCTTGTCCTACAAGCAACATTTCTATTTGGATAAGGAAAGTCAATATTGGGCTCGCAATGAGATACACATTGGAAATGGCACTCGCGTATGTTTCCAGGAAGTACAGTGCACTGGATGGAAGAGAAGCTGCTGTTGTGCTCAGTTTCCTAAGCAGAGTTGACCTAAATATGGCCCGGGTGTGTAGGATGCACAGAACTTTTTTCCTGAGAATGTTCACTGTTCTGGCTGTTTAGTAAACACAGTAGACTAGAAGAGTGCTCTTTTCTCAAAAGCAGAGTGTGTTCCTGGTTAGGCAACACAGTGTTGAATTCCCCTTGATAAACAGAGTTGAATCACATGCAGACTCTTATCCTATGAGCAAAAGGTCCTTTCGGGTATGAAAAGTCATTATTGGGCTCCCATTGGAATACACAGTGGAAATGGCAGCCACGTCTGTCCCAGCAAGTATTGTGCATTGGATGGAAGAGAAGCTACTGTTGTGCTCAATTTCCTAAGCAGAGTTGAACTAGATATGGCCCGTGTGTGTAGGAAGCACAGCTCTTTTGTTCTGAGCAAGCTCACTGTTCTGGCTGTATAGGAAACACAGTAGAGTAGAAGAGTGCACCTTTCTCAAAAGCAGAGTGTGTTCCTGGTTAGGCAACCCAGTGTTGAATTCCCCTTCATAAGCTTAGCTGAATCACATGCAGTCTCTTATCCTAGGAAGAAAAGTTCTTCTTGGGTAAGGAAAGTCGTTATTGTGCTCCCATTTGAATTCACAGTGGAAATGACAGTCCCCTCTTCCCCGCAAGTACGGTGCATTGGATGGAAGAGAAGCTACTGTTGTGCTCAGTTGCCTAAGCAGAGTTGAACTGGATATGTTCTGTGTAGGTAGGAAACTCAGTTCTTTTGTTTTTTCAAGCTCACTGTTCTGCCACTATAGGAAACACAGTAGAGTAAAAGAGTGCTCTTATCTCAAAAGCAGAGTTTGTTTCTCCTTAGGTAACCCAGTGTTGAATTCCATTTCATGAAAAGAGTTGAATCACATGCAGTCTCTAGTCCTAGAAGCAACAGTTCTTTTCAGGTAAGGAATGTCAATATTGGGCTCCCGTTGAGGTTCACAGTGGAAATGGCACTCACATCTGTTCCCACTAAGTACAGCGCATTGATTGGAAGAGAAGCTACTTTGTGATCATTCTCCTGAGCAGAGTTGAACTAGATATGGCTCATGTGTTTAGGAAGAACAGTTCTTCTGTTCTGAAAAGCTCACTGTTCAGGCAGTATAGGAAACAGTACAGTAGAAGAGTGCTCTTTTCTCAAAAGCAGAGTGTGTTTCTCGTTAGGCAATCTAATGTTGAATTCACCTTGATAAACAAGGTTGAATCACATGCAGTCTCTTATCCTACGAGCAAAAGTTCTTTTTGGGTAAGGAAAGTCACTAATGGGCTGCCATTGAGATATACAGTGGAAATGACATTAGCTGCTACTCCCAGCAAGTACAGTGCATTGGATGGAAGAGAAGCTACTGTTGTGCTCAGTTCCTAAGCAGAGTTCAACTAGATATGGCCCGTGTGTAGGAAGCATAGTTCTTTTGTTCTGAGCCAGCTCACTTTTCTGGCAGTATAGGAAACACAGTAGAGTAGAAGAGTGCTCTTTTCTCAAAAGCAGAGTGTGTTTCTCGTTAGTCAATCCAGTGTTGATTCCCCTTCATAAATAGAGCTGAATTAGATGCAGTCTCTTTTCTTTCGAGCAACAGTACCTCTCGGGTAAGGAAAGTCACTATTGGGTTCCCATTGAGATTCACAGTGCAAATGGCACTCGCTTCTGTTTTCAGCAATTACAGTGCATTGAATTGAAGAGAAGCTAGTGTTGTGCTTAGTTTCCTAAGCAGACTTAAACTAGGTATGGCCCGTGTGTGTAGGAAGCACAGTTCTTTTGTTCTGAGCAAGCTCACTGTTCTGGCTGTATAATAAACAGTAGAGTAGAAGAGTCCTCTTTTCTGAAAACCAAGGTTTCTTTCTCATTAGGCATCCCAGTGTTGAATTCCCCTTTATGAACGGAGTTTAATCACATGCAGTCTCTTATCCTACCAGCAACAGTTCTCTTCGGGTAAGGAAAGTCACTATTGGGCTCCCATTGAGATACAAAGTGGAAATGGCACTTGCATCTGTTCACAACAAGTACAGTTGATAGGATGGTAAGAGAAGCTACTGTTGTACTCAATTTCTAAGAAGAGTTTAACTACATATGTCCCGTATGTGTAGGAAACTCAGTTCTTTTGTTCTTTGAAAGCTCACTGTTCTGGTTGTATAGGAAACACAGTAGAGTAGAAGAGTGCTCTTATCTCAAAAGCAGAGGGTCTTTCTCCTTATGCAACAAAGTATTGAATTTACCTTCATGAAAGGAGTTGAATCCCATGCAGTCTCTTGTCCTACAAGCAACATTTCTATTTGGATAAGGAAAGTCAATATTGGGCTCGCAATGAGATACACATTGGAAATGGCACTCGCATCTGTTTCCAGCAAGTGTAGTGCATTGGATGGTAGAGAAGCTGCTGTTGTGCTCAGTTTCCTAAGCAGAGTTGAACTTGATATGGCCAGTGTATAGGAAGCACAGTTCGTTTGTTCTCAGCAAGCTCACAGTTCTGGCAGTTTAGTAAACACCGTAGAGTAGAAGAGTGATCTTTTCTCAAAAGCAGAGTGTGTTTCTCATTAGGCAACCCAGTGTTGAATTCCCCTTCATAAACGGAGTTGAATCACATGATTTCTCTTATCCTACGAGCAACACTTATTTCGGGAAAAGAAAGTCATTATTGGGCTCCCACTGAGATAGACAGTGGAAATGACACTAGCGTCTGTTCCCATCAAGTATAGTGCATTGGATGGAAGGGAAGATATTATGCAGTTTCCTTATTAGAGTTGAACTAGACATATAGCCCATGTGTTTAGGAAGCACAGTTCTTTTGTTTTGTGCAAGCTCACTCTTCCTACTGTATAGGAAACACAGTAGAGTAGATGAGTGCTGTGTTCTCAAAATCAGAGTGTGTTTCCCTTTAGGCGACCCAGTGTTGAATTCCCCTTCATGAACGGAGTTGAATCACATGCGGTCTCTTATCCTACCAGCAACAGTTCTTTATGGGTAAGGAAAATCACTATTAGGCTCCCATTCAGATACACAGTGGAAATGGCACTCCCGTCTGTGCCCAGTAAGTACAGTGCATTGGATGGAAGAGAAGCTACTGTTGTGCTCAGTTTCCTAAGCTGTGTTGAACTAGATATGGCCTGTTTTTGTAGGAAACACAGTTCTTTTGTTCTGAGCTAGCTCACTGTCCTGACAGTATGTGAAACACAGTAGAGTAGAATTGTGCTCTTTTTTCAAATGCAACGTGTGTTTCCCTTTAGGCTACCCAGTGTTGATTTCCCTTCATAAACGGAGTAGAATCACATGCAATCTCTTTTACTGCAAGCAACAGTTCTTTTCAGGTGAGGAGAGTTAGTATTTGGCCCCTATTCACATGCACAGTGGAAATGGTACTCTTGTCTATTCCCAGCAAGTACAGTGCATTGGATGGAAGAGAAGCTACTGTTGTGCTCAGTTTCCTAAGCAGAGTTCAACTAGGTATGGCCGTGTGTGTAGGAAGCACAGTTCTTTTGTTCTGAGCAAGCTCACTCTTCTGGCTGTATAGGAAACACAGTAGAGTAGAAGATTGCTCCTTTTTCAAAAGCAGAGTGTGTTTCTCCTTTCACAACCCAGTGTTGAATTCCCCTTCATAAACTTAGTTGAATCGTATGCAGTCTCTTATCCTAAGAACAAAAGTTCTTCTCAGGTAAGGAAAGTCGTTATTGGGCTCCCATTGAAATACACAGGGGAAATGGCAGTTGCCTCTGTTCCCAGCAAGTACGGCGCATTGGATGGAAGAGAAGCTATTGGTGTGCTCATTTTCCTATGCAGAGTTGAACTACATGTGGCTCGTTTGTGTAGGAAGCACAGTTCTTTTGTTGTGAACAAGATCATTGTTCTGGCTGTGTAGGAAATACAGTAGAGTAGAGGAATACTCTTTTCTCAAAACCAGGTTTTCTTTCTCATTATGCAACCCAGTGTTGAATTCCCCTTTATGAACAGAGTTGAATTACAGGCAGTCTCTTATCCTACCAGCAACAGTTCTTTTCGGGTAAGGAAAGTCACTATTGGGCTCCCATTGAGATACAAAGTGGAAATGGCACTGGCGTCTGTTCCCAGCAAGTACAGTCCATTGGATGGAAGAGAAGCTACTGTTGTGCTCAATTTCCTAAGCAGAGTTTAACCAGATATGTCCCGTGTGTGTGTAGGAAACTCAGTTCTTTTGCTCTTTGCAAGCTCACTGTTCTGGCAGTATAGGAAACACAGTAGAGTAGAAGAGTGCTCTTATCTCAAAAGCAGAGTATCTTTCTCCTTAGACAACCAAGTGTTGAATTCACCTTCATGAAAGGAGTTGAGTCCCATGTAGTCTCTTGTCCTACAAGCAACATTTCTATTTGAGAAAGGAAAGTCAATATTGGGCCCGCAATGAGATACACATTGGAAATGGCACTCGCATCTGTTTCCAGCAAGTACAGTGCATTGGATGGAAGAGAAGCAACTGTTGTGCTCCGTTTCCCAAGCAGAGTTGAACTTGATATGGCCAGTGTGTAGGAAGCACAGTTCTTTTGTTCTGAGCAAGCTCACAGTTCTGGCTGTTTAGTAAACACAGAAGAGTAGAAGAGTGCTCTTTTCTCAAAAGCAGAGTGTGTTTCTCATTAGGCAATCCAGTGTTGAATTACCCTTCATAAACGGAGTTGATTCACATGTGGTCTCTTATCCTACAAGCAACAGTTTTTTTTTGGTTAAGGATAGTCACTATTGGGCTCCCATTGAGATTCAAAGTGGAAATGTACTCCTGTCTGTTCCCATCAAGTGCAGTGCATTGGATGGAAGAGAAGCTACTGTTGTGCTCAATTTCTAAGCAGAGTTTAACTAGATATGTCCCGTGTGTGTAGGAAACTCAGTTCTTTTGTTCTTTGCAAGCTCACTGTTCTGGCAGGATAGGACACACAGTCCAGTAGAAGAGTGCTCTTATCTCAAAAGCAGAGT
Source organism: Peromyscus nudipes (assembly GCA_902168325.1). NCBI lineage: Eukaryota > Metazoa > Chordata > Mammalia > Rodentia > Cricetidae > Peromyscus > Peromyscus nudipes. The sequence continues at coordinate 17,955 of CABHPH010114059.1, forward strand.
ATCTTTCTCTTTAGGCAACCAGGTGTTGAATTCACCTTCATGAAAGGAATTGAATCCCATGCAGTCTCTTGTCCTACAAACAACATTTCTATTTGGATAAGGAAATTCATTATTGGGCTGGCAATGAGATACACAGTGGAAATGGCACTCGCATCTGTTTCCAGCAAGTGTAGTGCATTGGATGGAAGAGAAGCTACTGTTGTGCTCAGTTTCCTAAGCAGAGTTGAACTTGATATGGCAACTGTGTAGGAAGCACAGGGCCTTTGGTCTGAGCAAGCTCACAGTTCTGGCAGTTTAGTAAACACCGTAGAGTAGAAGAGTGCTCTTTTCTCAAAAGTAGAGTGTGTTTCTTGTTAGGCAACCCAGTGTTTATTCCCCTTCATGCTGGAGTTTAATCACATGTGGTCTCTTATCCTATGAGCAACACTTATTTCGGGAAAAGAAAGCCACTATTGGGCTCCCACTGAGATACACAGTGGAAATGACACTAGCATCTGTTCCCATCAAGTACAGTGCATTGGATAGAAGGGAAGCTATTATTGTACACTGTTTCCTAAGTAGAGTTTAACTAGATATATAGTCCATTGTGTAAGAAGCACAGTTCCTTTGTTTTGTGCTAGTTCACTCTTCTTACTGTATAGGAAACACAGTAGAGTAGATGAGTGCTGTTTTCTCAAAATCAGAGTGTGTTTCCCTTTAGGCGACACAGTGTTGAATTCCCCTTCATGATTGGAGTTGAATCACATGCTGTCTCTTATCCTACCAGCAACAGTTCTTTACAGGTAAGGAAAATGTGTTATTGTATTCCCCTAGATATTGTGCATGCTAATAAAATCTGGGGTCAGAGAACAGGACAGCCACAATATTAAACATGAGAATAAGCAGTGGTAGCACACGCCTTTACTCCTAGCATTCCAGAGACAGAAATCCCTCTGGATCTCTGTGATTTCAAGGCCACATTAGAAATGGCCAGGCCTGGTGACACACGCCTTTAATTCCAGAAAGCAAGCCTTTAATCCCAGGGAGTGGTGGTAGAAAGCAGAAAGGTACATAAGGCGTGAGGACCAGAAACTAGAGGCATTTGGCTGGTTAGGCATTTGGCTGGTTAAGCATTCAGGCTTTCAAGAAGCACAGTTCAGCTGAGAGCCATTCGGATATGAGGACACAGAGCCCCCAATCTGAGGAAACAAGACCAGCTGAGAAATTGGCCAGGTGAATTTAGCTGTGGTTTGTTCTGTCTCTCTGATCTTCCAGTGTTCACCCCAAAAACTGGCCTCAGTTTTTTTTTATTAATAAGAACTCTCTAAGATTCCTTCTACATCTGGCGCCCAATGTTAGTGGTATGAATTCTTGATAAGACCCGAGCTACACTCAGCCGGTTGTGGTGGTGCATGCCTGTTGGATTTGCTGAAGGAGGCAGAGGCAGGAGGATCCCGAGTTTGAGGCCAGCCTAGGAGGTTTACTAAGGAGAAGCTTCAGTCAGGACCCGGCTACAAAAGGTAGCAGTGGGACCATGGAGGCAAAAGCTGCTGCTCCGAATTGCTGGCTCCTCATCTTATTGGTGATTGCGGTGATGCTGCTACCTGGAACAAAGGATTTACTACTGTTTGTTCAGAGAAGAATTGCCAGGACCATCGTGTTACAAGAAAGCATCGACAAAAGTCAGTTTGGAAAAGTTTGGCAAGACAAATGATGGGGAGAAATTGCTGTGAAGATTTTCTGTTCTAGGGAAGAATGTTCATGGTTCCGAGAGACAGACATTTATCAGACTGTGATTACACCAAACCACAGAGGAGGCACAAAAAAAATCTGCAGGGAACCATGACCACGCCTAACAGCAACTTTGAAATCTTCAAAAGGATGATGGGACCCCACAACCATGATTCTACATGGACTATGGTAAAGCTATTAAGCTGATTAACACCAAGGAAAGATCGACTTTGGAGTACAAATTGTTTAGGACAATTTCGAGATGATCCAGCCTGACAGACTACTTGAGCAAGGACTTATGACTAGCCCCGAACTTTCCTATTATACAGAGACTGGACAAATGATACAGGACTTGACAATTAACCTAAATTTTTTCTTTTCAAGATTCCCTAAAGATATCTTCACCCCCAGAAAACAAAAAGAAAAAGAGAATAAGATATGAGATAGATCATTGAATCTACTCTGAGAAAAAAGATAAAAAAAAAATAGTAAGGATAAATAGGTAGATCACTGAATCTACACTAAAGAAAAAGGAAAAAATATAAAAATGACAAAAGGTAGACTACTGAATGTATTATGAAAAGAAAAAAGAGAATATGGATATGATAAGATAAAAAGGGAGATTATGGAATCTACTTTTAAAGAGGAACTACTTGTTTTAAATAAGATAAGTAATGAAATTTTTTTGGTCTGAGTTTATCAGATGTTACTAGACTGGACATTGTTAATATATATAATGGAGTTTTTATCTGAATCTGTCAAATGTTAATGGACTAGACATCATTAATGTAATCTTGACTGTGTATATTGTATATACTTACTGGATATAATTATTCTTGTATTAGTTATAAGCTTTTTTAAAATTTAGACAAAAAGAGAAGTAATGTGGTATTGTATTCCCCCAGATATTGTGCATGCTAATGAACTCATCTGGGGTCAGAGAACAGGACAGCCACAATATTAAACATGAGGATAGGCAGTGGTAGCACACGCCTTTAATCCTAGCATTCCAGAGACAGAAATCCCTCGGGATCTCTGTGAATTCAAGGCCACATTAGAAATGGCCAGGCCTGGTGACACACGCCTTTAATCCCAGAAAGCAAGCCTTTAATCCCATGGAGTAGTGGTAGAAAGCAGAAAGGTATATAAGGCGTGAGGACCAGAAACTAGAGGCATTTGGCTGTTTAGGCATTTAGCTGGTTAGGCATTTGGCTGGTTAAGCATTCAGTCTTCCAAGAAGCACAGTTAAGCTGAGTGTCATTTGGATATAAGGACACAGAGGCTTCAAGTCTGAGGAAACAAGACCAGCTGAGAAGTTGGCCAGGGGAAGTTAGCTGTGGTTTGTTCTGTCTCTCTGATATTCCAGTGTTCACCCCAATAACTGGCCTCAGGTTTGCTTTATTAATAAGAACTCTCTAAGATTCCTTCTACAAAAATCACTATTGGGCTCCCATTCAGATACACAGTGGAAATGGCAATCCCGTCTGTTCCCAGTAAGTACAGTGCATTGGATGGAAGAGAAGCTACTTTTGTGCTCAGTTTCCTAAGCAGAGTTGAACTAGAAAAGGCCTGTTTTTGTGGGCAGCACAGTTCTTTTGTTCTGAGCTAGCTCACTGTCCTGGCAGTATGTGAAACACAGTAGAGTAGAATTGTGCTCTTTTTACAAAAGCAGCATGTGTTTTTCTCATTAGGCAACACAGTGTTGAATTCCCCTTCATAAATGGAGTAGAATCACATGGAGTCTCTTTTAATACAAGCAACAGTTCTTTTTGAGTAAGGAGAGTCACTATTTGGCCACTATTCAGATACACAGGGGCAATGGTACTCTTGTCTATTCCCAGCAAGTATAGTGCATTGGATAGAAGAAAAGCTACTGTTGTGCTCATTTTTCTAAGCAGAGTTGAACTACATATGGCCCGTGTGTGTAGGAAGCACAGTTCTTTTGTTCTGAGCAAGCTCACTGTTCTAGCAATATAGGAAACACAGTCGAGTAGAAGAGTGCTCTTTTCTCAAAAGCAGAGTGTGTTTCTCGCTAGGCAACCCCGTGTTGAATTCCCCTTCATAAATGGAGCTGAATTACACGCAGTCTCTTTTCCTTTGAGCAACAGCTCTTTTTGGGTAAGGAAAGTCACTATTGGGCTCCCATTGAGATTCAGAGTGCAAATGGCACTCGTGTCTGTTCCCAGCAAGTACAATGCATTGGATGGAAGAGAAGCTACTGTTGTGCTCAGTTTCCTAAGTAGAGATGAAGTAGAAATGGTCTGTGTTTGGAGGAAAAACAGTTCTTTTGTTCTGAAAAGCTGCTGTTCTGGCAGTATAGAACACAGTAGAGCAGAAGAGTGCTGTTTTCTCTAAAGCAGAGTTTGTTTCTCGTTAGGCCCCGCAGTGTTGAATTCCCTTGATAAACGGAGCTGATTCACATGCAGTCTCTTAAACTATGAGCAACAGTTCTTTTTGTGTAAGGAAAGTCACTATTGGGCTCCCTTTGAGATATACATTCGAAATGGCACTCACGTCTGTTCCTCAGCAAGTACAGCTACTGGATGGAAGAGAAGCTACTGGTGTACTCAGTTTCCTAAGCAGAGTTGAATTAGATATGGCCCGTGTGTATAGGAAGCACAGTTCTTTTGTTAGGAGCAAGCTCACTTTTCTGGCTGTATAGGAAACACAGTAGCGTAGAAGAGTGCTCCTTTCTCAAAAGCAGAGTGTGTTTCTCTTTAGGCAACCCAGTTTTGCATTCCCCTTCATAAACGAAGCTGAATCATGTGCAGTCTCTTATCCTATGAGCAACAGTTCTTTTTGCGTAAGGAAAGTCACTCTTGGGCTCCCATTTAGATACACAGTGGAAATGGCAGTCAGGTCTGTTCTCTGCAAATACAGTGCATTGGATGGAAGAAAAGCTACTGTTGTGCTCAGTGTCCTAAGCAGAGTTGAACTAGATAGGGCCCGAGTGAGTAGGAAGCACAGTTCTTTTGTTCTGAGAAAGCTTAGTCTTCTGTCTATATAGGAAACAGAGTAGTGTAGAAGCGTGCTCTTTTCTCAAAAGCAGAGTTTGTTTCTCGTTAGGCAACCCACTGTTGAATTCCCCTTCATAAACGGATTGAATCACATGCAGTCTATTATCCTATGTGCAACAGTCTTTTCGGGTAAGGAAAGTCACTATTGGGCTCCCATGCAGTTACACAGTGCAAATGGCACTTATGTCTGTTCTCAGCAAGTACAGTGCATTGGATGGAGAGAAGCTACTGTTGTGCTCTGTTTCCAAATCCAAGTTGAACTAGATATGGCCCATGTGTGTAGGAAGCACAGTTCTTTTTTCTGAGCAAGCTCAGTGTTCTGGCAGTATAGGAAACATAGTAGAGCAGAAGAGTGCTCTTTTCTTTAAAGCAGAGTTTGTTTCTCATTAGGCAACCCAGTGTTCAATTCCCTTCCTAAATGGAGTTGAATCACATGCAGTCTCTCAACCTATGAGCAACAGTTCTTTTTGTGTAAGAAAAGTCACTATTGGGCTCCCATTGAGATACACAGTGGAAATGGCACTCGTGTCTGTTCCTCAGCAAGTACAATGCATTGGATGGAAGAAAAGCTACTGGTGTACTCAGTTTCCTAAGCAGAGTTGAATTAGATATGGCCCGTGTGTGTAGGAAGCACAGTTCTTTTGTTAGGAGCAAGCACACTGTTCTGGCTGTATAGGAAACACAGTAGAGTAGAAGTGTGCTCTTTTCTCAAAAGCAGAGTGTGTTTCTTATTAGGCAACCCAGTGTTGAATTCCCCTTCATAAACGAAGCTGAATCATATGCAGTTTCTTAACCCTTGAGCAACAGTTCTTTTTGTGTAAGAAAAGTCACTATTGGGCTCCCATTGAGATTCACAGTGGAAATGGCACTAACATCTGTTCCCAGTAAATACAGTGCATTGGAGAAATAAAAGCTATTGTTGTGCTCAGTTTCCTAAACAGAGTTGAACTAAATATGGCCCGTGTGTGTAGGAAGCACAGTTCTTTTATTCAGAGCAAGCTCGTTCTGGATATATAGGAAACACAGTAGAGTAGAAGAGTGCTCTTTTCTCAAAAGCAGAGTGTTTCTAGTTAGGCAACACATCGTTGAATTCCCCTTAATAACCAGAGCAGAATCACATGCAGTCTTTTATCATACAAGCAACAGTTCTTTTCCAGTAGGGAAAGTTACTGTTGGGCTCCCATTGAGATACACAGTTTAAATGGCACTCGCATTGTTCCTCAGCAAGTACAGTGCATTGGATGGAAGGGAAGCTACTGTTGTGCTCAGTTTCCTAAGCAGAGTTGAACTAGATATGGCCCGTGTGTGTAGTAAGCACAGTTCTTTTGTTCTGAGCTAGCTCACTGTTTTGTCTCTATAGGAAACACAGTAGAGTAGAATAGTGCTCTTTTCTCAAAAGCTGGTTGTGTTTCTCATTAGGCAACCAAGTGTTGAATTCCACTTCTTAAATGGACCTGAATCACATGCAGTCTCTTATCCAACCAACAACAGTTTTTTTTCTGGTAAGGAAAGTCACTGTTGGGCTCCCATTGACATACACAGGTGATATGGCACTCATGTCTGTTCCCAGTAAGTACAGTGCATTGGATGGAAGAGAAGCTACTGTTGTGCTCAGTTTCCTAAGCAGAGTTGAACTAGGTATGGCCCGTTTGGTAAGGATGCACAATTTTTTTGTTCTGTGCAATCTTACTTATCTGGTTATGTAGGAAACATAGTAGAAGAGTGCTCTTTTCTCAAAAGCAGAGTTTGTTTGTCGTTAGGCAACCCAGTGTTGAATTCCCCTTCCTAAACGGAGTTGAATCACATGCAGTCTATTATCCTACGTGCAACAATCTTTTTGCATAAGGAAAGTCACTATTTGGCTCCCATTGAGACAAAAAGTACAAATGGAACTCGTGTGTGTTCCCAGCAAGTACTGTGCATTGGATGGGAGAGAAGCTACTGTTATGCTCATTTTCCCTAATCAGAGTTGAACTAGATATGGCACGTGTGTGTAGGAAGCTCAGTTCTTTTGTTCTCAGCAAGCTCACTGTTCTGGCTGTATAGGAAACTCAATAGAGTAGAAGAGTGCTCTTTTCTCAAAAGTAGAGTGTGTTTCTCATTAGGCAACCAAGTGTTTAATTCCCCTTCTTAAACAGAGTTGATAAACATGCAGTCTCTTATCCTACGAGCAATAGTTCTTTACGGATAAAAAAATCACTATTGGGCTCCCATTGACATACACAGTGCAAATGGCACTCGCGTCTGTTCTCTGCAATTACAGTGCATTGAATGGAAGAGAAGCTACTGTTGTGCTCAATTTCCTATGCAGAGTTGAACTAGATATGGCCCGTGTGTGTAGGAATCACAGTTCTTTTGTTGTGAGTGTGTTCACTGTTCTGGCTGTATAGGAAACACAGTAGAGTAGAAGCATGCTCTTTTCTCAAAAGCAGAGTGTGTTTCTTATTTCTTTTCTTTTTTTTTGAGACAGGGTTTCTCTGTGTAGCTTTGTGTCTTTTCCTGTAACTCACTTGGTAGGCCAGCTGGCCTCAAACTCACAGAGATCCGCCTGGCTCTGCCTCCCGAGTGCTGGGATTAAAGGCTTGCGCCACCACCGCCCGGCCAGAATGTGTTTCTTGTAAGGCAACTCAGTGTTGAATTCCCCTTCATAAATGGATTTGAATCACATGCTGTCTCTTGTCCTACGAGCAACATTTCTCTTCAGGTAAGGAAAGTCACTATTGGGCTCCCTTTGAGATACACAGTGCAAATAGTACCCGCGTCTGTTCCCAACAAGTACATTGCATTGGAAGTAAGAGAAGCTACTCTTCTTCTCAGTTTCCTAAGCAGAGTTGAACTAGATATGGCCCGTGTGTGTAGGAAGCACAATTCTTTTGTTCTCAGCATGCTCACTGGTCTGGCTCTATAGGAAACACAGTAGAGTAGAACAGTGCTTTTTTTTCAATATCAGAGTGTGTTTCTTTTAAGGGAACTTATTCTTCAATTTCCCCTCCCTAAACGAAGTTCAGTCACATGCTTTCTCTTTTCCTTATAGCCCCAGTTCTTTTCTGGTAAGCCTAGTGACTATTGGGCTCCCATTCAAATACACAGAGGAAATAGCACTCGAATCTGTTCCCAAAAAGTGCAGTGCATTTGATGTAAGAGAAGCGGCTGTTCTTACCAGTTTCCTAAGCAGAGTTCATCTAGATATGGCCCGTGTGTTCTGACCAAGATCACTGTTCTGCCTCTATTCGAAACTGTATAAATCAGATGAGTGTTTCTTTCTCAAAAGTAGAGTGTATTTCTTGTAAGGGAACTCTTTCTTCATCCCCTTCCTAAACAGGGTTGAATCACATGCTGTCTCTTTTCCTAGTAGCCACAGTTCTCTTTTGGTAAGCCTAGTCCCTATTGGACTTCCTTTGAGATACACATTGGAAATAGCACTCGCGTCTGTTCCCAGCAAGTACAGTGCACTGGATGGAGAAGCAGCTGTTGTTCTCAGTTTCCTAAGCAGAGGTGAAATAGATATGTCCCATGTGTAGGAGGCACAATTCTTTTATTCTCATCAAGCTGACCGTTCCTGCTGTATTAGAAACACTGTAAAGCAGAAGATTGCTATTTTTTCAAAAGCAGAATGTGTTTCTTGTAAGGGAACTCTGTGTTGAATCCCCCTTCCTAAATGGAGTTTATTCACATGCTACCTCTTGTCCTACCAGTAACAGTTGTTTTTTGTAATCCTAGTCACTTTTGGGTTCCTATTGATATACAGAGTGGAATATCAATGATGAGATTTCCCAGTAAGTGCAGTGCTTTGGATGTAAGACAAGCTGCTGTTCTTCTCAGTTTCCTAAGCAGAGTTGAACTAGATATAGCCCGTGTGTGTAGGAAGCACAGTTCTTTTGTTCTGATCAAGCTCACTCTTTACACTGTATGCGAAACAGTGTAAATCAAAAGAGTGCTTCTTTCTCAAAAGCAGAGTGTGTTTCTTATAAGGGAACTCTGTGTTGAATTCCCCTTCCTTAATGGAGTTTAATCACATGGTGTCTCTTTCCCCAAGAGCAACAATTCTTTTCTGTTAATCCTAGTCACTATTGGGCTCTGATTGTCTTACACTGTGGAAATATTACTGACAACGTTTCCCAGGAAATGCAGTGCGTTGGATGTAAGAGAAGCTGCTATTCTTATCCGTTTTCTAAGCAGAGTTGAACTAGATATGGCCCTTGTGTGTAGGAAGCACAATTCTTTTTTTCTGAGCAAGCTCACTGTTCTTGCTGCATTCCAAACAGTGTAAATCAGAATAGTGCTTCTTTCTCAAAAGCAGAGTATGTTTCTTGTAAGAGAACTCTTTGTTGAATTCCCCTTCATAAACGGAGTTTAATCACATGCTGTCTGTTGTCCTATGAGCCACAGTTCTTTTCTGGTAAGCCTAGTCACTATTGGGCTCCCATTAAGATTCACAGTAGAAATAGCACTCATGTCTTTCCCCAGCAAGTGCAGTGCATTGCATGTAAGAGAAGTGTCTGTTGATATCATTTTCCTAAGCAGAGTTGAACTAGATATGGCCCATGAGTAGCAAACACAGTTGTTTTGTTCTGAGCAAGCTCACTGTTCCTTCTGTATTAGAAACAGTGTAAAGCAGAAGAATGCTTCTTTCTCAAAAGCAGAGTGTGTTTCTTGTAAGGGAACTCAGTGTTGAATTCCCCTTCATAAACGGAGTTGAATCACATGCTGTCTCTTTTCATTGGAGCAGCAGTTCTTTTCTGTTAATTAAAGTCACTATTGGGCTCCCATTGAGGTACACAGTGGAAATAGCACTCGTGCCTGGTCCCAGCAAGTGCAGTGCATTGGATGTAAGAGAAGCTGCTGTTCCTATTAGTTTCATAAGCACAGTTGACATACATATTGCCCATGCCTGTATGAAGCACAGTTCTATTGTTCTGAGCAAGCTCACTGTTCTTGGTCTATTTGAAACAGTGTAAAGCAGAACAGTGCTTCGTCCTCAAAAGCAGTGTGTTTCTGTAAGGGAATGCTTTCTTCAAATCTCCTTCCCAAACGGAGTGTAATCACATGCTGTCTTTTGTCCTACAAGCAACAATTCTTTTCTGGTAAGCAAAGTCACTATCGGGCTCCCATTGAGATACACAGTGGAAATAGCACTCGTGTCTATTGCAGCAAGTGCAGTGCATAGGATATGACAATCTTCTGTTCTTCTCAGTTTCCTAAGCAGAGTTGAACTAGATATGGCCTATGTATGGAGGAAGCATAGTTCTTTTGTTCTGAGGAAGCTCACTGTTCTTGCTGTATTTGAAACACTATAAAGCAGAAGAGTGCTTCTTTCTCCAAACCAGAGTGTGTTTATCTTAACGGAACCCAGTGTTGAATTCCCCTTCCTAAACGGAGTTGAATCACATACAGTCTCTTATCCTACGAGCAACAGTTCTTTTCTAGTAAGGAAAATCACTATTTGGCTCCCATTGAGATACACAGTGCAAATAGCACTCACGTCTGTTTCCAGCAAGTACGATGCATTGGACGGAAGAGAAGCTACTGTTCTTGTCATTTTCCTATGCAGAGTTGAACTAGACATGGCCCGTGTGTGTAGGAAGCACAGTTCTTTTGTTCTGAGCAAGCTCACTGTTCTGGCAGTATAGGAAACACAGTAGAGTAGAAGAGTGCTCCTTTCTCAAAAGCAGAGTATGTTTCTTGTAAGGCAACCTAGTGTTGAATTCCCCTTCATAAACGGCGTTGTTTCACATGCTGTCTCTTGTCCTTCGAGCAACATTTCTTTTCTGGTAAGGAAATTCACTATTGGTCTTCCATTGAGATACACAGTGCAAATAGCACCGGCGTCTTTTCCCAGCAACTCAGTGCATTGGATGGAAGAGAAGGTACTGTTTCTTTCAGTTTCCTATGCAGAGTTGAAATTGATATGTCCTGTATTTGTAGGAAGCACAGTTCTTTTGTTTTTAGCCTGCTCACTTTCCCCGCTGTATTGGAAACAATGTAAAGCAGAAGAGTGTATCTTTCTCAAAAGCAGAGTGTGTTTCTTTTAAGGGACCTCATTGTTTAATTCTCCTTCCTAAAAGGGTTTTCTGCTCTGACTAGCTGCTGGTTCCAGCAGCCTTCATTTAAATAACAATTCTAACCTCTGCTATCTGCATCTGCTATCACGCTATCTGCTATCTGCATCTCAGCTGTGGCTGCAAAAAATTCCTCCTTTCTTTTAGTTTGGGTATTTTTTTACTGTGCTTATCCCATTTCATGATATACTATGAAGAATTTCTTAAATTGTCACTCTCCTTATATACTATATCCTTGTATAAGTGCTTCTGTTCCTATATTTAAATAAATTCTCTACAAACTTAATATTTCTAAGGCTAAACCTGACAGGTGTAAGACCTAAGTTCTAAGTTCATGAAAAACAAATTCCTTAAAAATTGTTAAGAATAAGTTTACTTTAATTAAACATACTTAAGAAATAAAACTTATTGACAGATTGGCCGACCTAAACTGTATACTGTTAAGGATAACAGTTAAGTATAAGCTATTCGAAATAATTATTAGGGTACAAATTAAAGCTTGATCATCTTGCTCATGATCAAATTCTCTAATGTATACAAAACCATGTTTTATGTGATGCTAAATATTAATATAATAAATTCCTTTCTTAACTCTTAGCATTTAAAAAATGTTTTGGCTTCCCACTCTACATGCGTTATAAAAGATTTGTGAATCTCAGTAAATAACCTAGAGATATTGAGGATGTATGCCTAAGTTAGATCTATGGATAAAGTTTTTATTGAAGTCTCAGATATATAGATAGATATAGATATAGATATGCTTTAAGAATGGACTTACGTATACCTTAATACTAGAGTCTATAGACCTCCTCAGAAGGTACACTAGGGCTAATCATAGGCCTTAGCTTCTCTACTTTACAAGATATAAAGGTTGTCCCAGGAATGGTTGATTCCTAACTTAACTGGGAAAATTAAATTATTGTACAACCCCTACAAAAACAATTCAGATCTATGCAGGGCAATGACTAGGGAGCTGCCAGTTTGGGTTCTAATGACATGGCTTTCTGGGCTCAGAAATTATATATTCCAGACCAACTAAATGCTTAAAATATATAGAAAGAAAGTAGTTAAGGTGCTAGACATAACCAAGGACATTTCTTACATTTCAGGAAAAGGTTGGCCAAATACCTAGACAATTATTTCTCCTTCATCTCTTATAATGTAGCCAGAAGCTCAGGAATATTAAGATGGTCAGATAGATGAAATTATGGTATATTCTGCTCATATGTCATCCTCCATATGGAAGGGGATGAGACTTCACACTATGGGGAAGAGACATGGTACAACTAATGGTTATATCATTAACCTCTGCTAACGACTGACATCAGCTCAAATGCTACAGATGGGTTTTAAATGTAAAAGAACTTGAGTAAACAAACCCAAGGCATAACTGAGTCAATTATTCCAGAAATTATAAATGACAGACATGGCCTAAGGTATCAAAATTTATCCTAGGGGCCACTGTCCATGGTTTACCCCATTACTTGTAAATCTGATGCCCCTATCTGGGTTAAACAATGACTTTTAAATGCTGAGAGAATTGTAACTGCTACCTGTCTGGTGGAAGAAAAACTCAAATACTGGGTATATAAGGCCCCCACCAGCCCTTAAAATACCCCAACATGTTTTACTTAGAAAAATCAGGCTTATACACTGTTACAAGATCTTAAGAAATTAAATAAAACTTATTAAAACCAAGAGGAATCTCACAGCCTGGCTTGCCATCTCCTATGGCCATCCCTAGGAATCAAAATAATAGTTGTTATAAATTTACACAATTGCTTCTTTGCCATATCTCCTCAACCTAATGATGGTCAGCATTTTGCTTTTAGCTTGTCTTCTAACCCTGCCATGATAAAGGCCAAAGCTGACATACAGAGCAGGAATTACAAGTTCTGTTTATCCAGGACTCATTTTATTGGGCAGATTTCCTCATTATATGTACAGATTAACTGGCAGTTACTTTCCTCACTGTCCCCCAACCCAATAATAATATATGTATGTACTTACATACATATATATCACAATACATTTATTGTACAGGTGATATTATATTTATATCAAATTATAAAACTTATGAGTCTATAGATTGACAGATAGGTCTACAGGATATACTTGTACTTTTTTATATCTGTCCAACAATTACAATTTCTCTCCCTATGGAAGCTCACCCATGAGGCTTATGGTCTATGGGTACTAAGTATTGGTGGTTCCATTCTGATACTTCTGTTCTTTCCGTATATAGCTGTGGTATCACCATGGAATGATATGCTGAAAATGAATTTTGTAAGAAGACCCTGCCCCATTGCCACACCAACTCCAGTGTCATCTGTGTGACATGAATAATTATGTCAATAATAGCGAACGGGAGATATGTGTCCCATGGGACTAAGCTCACTGGAGGTCCCTGGCAGAGTGCCTGCATTATGCTTCCTTCTTGAAGCATAACCCTGGGCTATGGGTTCTGTATAACTGCTTTTCTGATAATGTTCTAATTAATCTATGAAGCACAGCCAAAATTAATAAATGCTTGGGTTGTGAACTATGGAAGAAAGGGGAAGATGGACATGGACCTTAATTAGATATAACAAAATGAGCTATTTATTAAAGACCCCAAGCTGCTAGCTAAAGAAAGTATAATAGTTCAGGCACTTCTAGGAAATGAACACTCACCCACTAGGAATCCTTTAGGAATCCCAACTAAAGTGATTTATGGTTAAAAAAAACCCAAAAAAAAACAAAAAAAAACGTTATCTCATAGGAGACAGATGGTGGGCCCCTCTGTTGAGGAAGTTCAGCATGGGAAACTTAAGGACTACAGCAGAACCCCTTCCCCTTACAGGCAAAAAAGTATAAGAGTGTAGTGGGGAGCCATTCCACTGCGACCTACCTATCCCTTCATTTGTAAGTTACCCATTAAATAAATCTTCCTTTTAACTACGTGGAGTGGCCTTAATAATTTTACCAATATCTGGCACTCACGTGGGGCAAATTCCAAAGGCCTGGGTGGCTCCCGCCCTCAGCTTCCTCCCCAGCTGGCGGGCGCTTGAAGCTGCAGGTTACTGCATACAGAGTTCCATAAAACCAGGAAAAACCTACACGGTTCCATTCCTGAAAAGGAGCTAATCCCATCGCAGTTCCGTGGCAAGTTTAACCCCAGACCAGCGAAATCACTGTGAGTGGGGCATTTTGCCTTCTCCCTGAGTGCTGGCTCCCCGCTCTAGCCTGAGGCTTCCACAGTTTCACCTCGTTAAAATAGACAGGGCATTGTCCCTTGTCCCCAGTGGGGGTTTGGAGCTATTGTCTGTAGAGGCAGAGAGGGGCTTAGAGTGGTCTGGAAGTTTCCACGCCCTGAAGCTCCAGGGGGTCACCGGAAAAACTGCCAGCTGTCAGTGCTCACCCTGCTGCCAGCCCAGCTAGCTCAGTCAGTAGAGCATGAGACTCAGGGTCGTGGGTTCGTGCCCCACGTTGGGTGCCAGATATTGGTAAAATTATTAAGACCACTCTACATATTTAAAAGGAAGATTTATTTAATGGGTAACTTACAAATGAAGGGATAGGTAGGTCGCAGGGTCTGGGGAAGGTGTATTGCACTCCAGCGGTGTTCTCTGGAGCTCTGCTCTGTCAACCTCCACTGTCCAGGGACCAGGAACAGAGAGAGAGCTGGCCCATCCAACTCTCAGGTCTCCAGGGTCCTCCCTTGGCCCCGCCTTGTAGGCGTGACAGTTGCCGAAGCCTCAGTGGGGGTTGGAACTTCCAGATCAAAGCTGGAATGGCTATCTACTACATAAGAGTCCCTATCCCAACAGGTAAAAAGGTTTTATATTAAAAGAGATGTGGTGGAGAACTACAAAAAAATCTTAGAGAGGGTCTGCAGCATCCAAATTGGCTAAGTGGGCCATAAGAACCAAAACATTAAAATGTATAATAAACTAAAAAACTGCTGAGAGAAGATAAGGAACACAGCTGCAACCACAACTGTTAGGGTTAGGGTTAGGGTTAGGGTTTAGGGTTAAGGTTAGGGTTTAGGGTTTAGGG
>CABHPH010114062.1:0-10832 GCA_902168325.1 Peromyscus nudipes
ACAGAAACAGCCAGCTGCCTGGACAGTCACCTGAGGTTTCTCCGCAGTGTTGGGGCATCATCTTCAGCCTATAGGCTTAACGTATCTGACAGACTCATTTGTGAAGTAGGGTGTACACAAGGTCAACAGTTCAACCTCACCTTGGGTGAGAGCAGTCCATGTACCAGAAAACACCTGAATTCCACTAATGTCATGTCATGATTCAGGATTTTAAATTCTGGAAATTGTTGATGGTTTTTTAATTCAGCTGTCCATTCTTCTTGACCTGTATATGTGGCTTCATCTCAGCATCCCGTTCTTCTCCACATCCCTCTATTAAATGCCAGTCTGCTATTGGGAGGCGTGAGCTTAGTTACTCTTCAAGAATAACTGTTTCAGCTGCTGTTCCATTGCACATCAGAAGCCATCAGCCCACTGCCTGTTCAGCTGCCCTCGAAGGAAAGGGCACTGTACCTTTTCCGGATTGCAAAGGCCACTTCAGGGATGGTGCCATATTGTCCTGGCCTCAGAAGATGCCTTTTGATAAAGCCATAACCACACTTGTTTTGGCAAGAATCAGTAGTCCTTAGTTTCGTGTCCTGTCTGTCCATTTTGTCCTGTTGTCAGCAGCTGATTCGAGGATACTTTGTTGTCCAGTGGCTAACTTTTGCCACAATGAAAGTTAACTCCATATGCAGTTTCTTCAATGCCCATATTCTTTCTGAAGTAGATTGGTACTGCCAGGAGCCGACATGTCTCATAGTCATAACAAAAAAGAAAAATTTTCTAAGTTATTAAAACATTTTAAATGCCATATTCTGTAGATCTCTGAAGGGTTTGAAGATGACCTGTCTATCTAAAATATATCTGCTCAATTTTGAAAACATACCTAATATGACTACAAGTTCTATTGTAATGTCTAACTACTAACTTTCATTTCTTTATATCCTAATAGTTGGTAATAATAACATTCAAGAATCAGCAATTTGCATTACATTGTTAAATGAACGGTATAAGTACAATTAGAAATATACATATAGCATTTCCTAACAATATCAATTTCAATATATATAATTTGTATATAATATAAAACAATCCAATCCAATGTAAAGTATTTAAAACTAGTAATTGTCTTTTTTTTTTAAAACAATAACCTTAAATCTAATCTCCTTTGCTTAGCCCTTTTCTTAACTCTTGATAACAACTTGTAACCAACCCCTCTAAACAATGAAAATTATCTCAGACCCAAAACCCATTAAAAGACCAAAGAACCACCCGTCCCACACTACCTCTTTGGGAATGTGGGCGTCGTATTCTTAAAATTGCTTCCTGCTGGGTATGGGCGAAGGTATCTTTGTTCTGAAAAGAAAAATTTTAGGTTAATTGTCAAATTCTAGGAAAGGTAACTATGTCCTTCGTTATCTAGTCTGTGTATAATGCCAACGTTCAAGATTTATCTCAAGTCGTTATTCAAGTAGTCTTTGAGACTGGATCATCTCAGTCAGCCCTCTCAAAATTGCTCTGAGCACTTTGTAGTTCAAAGCTGATCTGTAGATGATATTTGTCAGCTTAGTGATGTTATTACTGTCCACGTGGAATTGTTGATGTTGTGGGGCCCCCTCTTCTTCCTTGAGACTTCATTTGATGTTAGGCCTGGCCGTGAATTCCTGCAGAAAACTGATAAGAGACTCGAACACAAAGACATATATATGCAGCTAATTGAAGCCTTTTTTTCTAGAATTAGTTAGTACTCTATATGACTATTCATATCTTAACAAAGTTTAAAAAGCATATATATCTGTATATATATATTAATCTTGTAAATTTTGATATAAAATTCATACTTTAAGAAAAGTTTAAAGAATCAGAATAGAATCAAAGAGTTGAGATTAGTAATAGAATAGTCCCTTAATTAATTTTTTTTTTTTTGTCCCATAGCAGAAGATGGCTCTTCTTCTGGCATGATACAGGGAGTTTGCATTTTCCTTTTAATAACATGCTTGAGTTTAAAGAAGGAGAGAGCCGTTCTCCAACTCCAAAGTCAGCTTTAAATTTTAATTGAACTGGGACTATTAGAAGACCAATAGTGTTAGATCTTTAGACAAGAGCAGAAACAAACATTTAGGAAGACTTAAAATTTTTTAGATGATATACCAATAGGCCATTTTACTCTGTTTCCTGGGATAGATGGTTTGTCCCTTTTCTTCACTTGTCTCATTTGTCCAGTGTTCTTCAGATTCCTTAGGCTTCATTCTCCTAAAAGACAAAAACAAAAACCTTTCCCCAAGACTAATTTTGGGGAGGTTCCTTTTTGGCAAGTTATTATCTGATTAAATGAAAAGTCATGTGTTACTAGTATAAGTTAGTTTAAATTGGATGTTCAAGCTGGTTGATGAACTATCACCTCCTCTGATTAAGAGGTCTCTTGTTCAAATCGAACCTTTATCAATTTTGATGGTACCCACAGCTTATCTTCTCCTGTAGAAACAAAAGCAAAACCTCGTCCCCAACGTAACACATATCCTGGTTTCCATTCTGAGGTCAGCACATCCTTAAAGTATATAGGCTGCTTTAATTCTGTAGTTTTTTCTATTATCCAATGTCTCTCTGCAGCTGTTGTTCCTTTCTCATTGGCATTGAGAAAATTCAAAGTTAATAGAGCATTATGCAGTCTATTTCTGGGGGTTTTTGTTACTCCTTTCTGTTTATTTAGCATATCCTTTAGAGTTCTGTTTGATCTTTCTATAACTGCTTGACCTGTAGGATTATGTGGTATACCTGTAATATGCTTTATATAGTAATAAGCAAAAAACTGTTTCATTTTAACAGAGACATATGATGGAGCATTGTCAGTTTTGATTTGTGCAGGTATACCCATGATGGCCATAACTTCTAACAAATGAGTGATTACAGAATCAGCTTTTTCAGAACTCAAAGCAGTTGCCCATTGAAATCCTGAATAAGTATCGATAGTATGGTGTACATATTTCAATTTTCCAAATTCTGCAAAGTGAAACACGTCCATCTGCCAGATTTCATTCCTCTGAGTACCCTTTGGGTTACATCCTGCTGGTAATGGTGTTTGATTGTAGAAGGAACAAGTAGGACATTTCTGGAGCCTCCGCCAGGACAAGGAAGATGTAAAGTACCGGTAAGCCACGAGCCACGTGGCAAAGTAGAGATTAATAGAAATGGTCTAAATATAACAGTAAAAGCTAGACAATGATAGGCCTGAGCTAATGGCCAAGCAGTTTAAATAAAATAAGCGTCTGTGTGTTTATTTTATAAATGGGTTCTGGGACTGGCAGGACTTGGGAGCTGGCAGGACTTGGGGACTGGAGAGAAATTCTCCAGCAACAAGAGTCTTTCTTGATGTTTAGTTATGAGCCTAGCCTGTAGTAGTACTTTCCCATCAGGACCACCGGCCCCCAAATAATGACATGGAGACTTATTAATTTTGAAAGCTTGACCTTTAGCATAGGCTTGTTCCCAACTTGTCACTTATTTAACCTGTTTTTATTAATTTACGTTCTACTGTGTGGCTTTTTACCTCTCTCCCATTTTGTATGTCTGACTTCCTCAGTGTCTCGCTGGTGTCTCCCTGCCTCTCTTCTTCCCAGAGTTCCTCTCCCCAGAAATTTTGCCTATTCTCTCCTGCCTAGCTATTAGCCATTTAACTCTTTATTAAACCAATCAGAAGGCACCTTGGCAAAGACACATCTTCATAGTGTTCAAAAAGATTTTCCCACAATGCTAGCCTTTAATGGCTTGAACCATCTTTCCAGCCCTTGAGAATCTTTCTTGAGGCAATTCCTAAAACTGGCCTCTCTTTACCTGGTGAATTTTGTGAGAAGCAGCACTAAGTAATGTGAGGTTCTGAACAGAAGGTGTTGAAGTGAGATGTGAGATTGACCCACATCTCATCCCTCTTAAGAGGAGTGAAGGAAACATACTCATATGCTTCTGAACTCCTTGCCGTTTCAAAGGCAGGGATATGCTTAAAACAGAGCACAACTCATAACCAAGATGCCTAAGCAGAGGTTATAGCATAGTGGGGTGTGTGTGTGTGTGTGTGTGTGTGTGTGTGTGGCAAATACATGGGGTTTTGGTATGTGTACAGAGGCATCTCCATCAAACTTAACATCATTTTGAGGGTGAATGTGTACTGGCTTGATAAGAATGGGTGAAATCCTGTTCTAGATAGAGAGAATAGGCAGCTTCCAGACACAGACGTCTGTGCTCACAAAATTAACAAGTAGTTCACTAAGGCTTCTGTGAAGGAAGGTCCATGGAAGTGCATGAAAAGATCAGAACAAAGAAGCTCATGGTGATCCTTATATTCTCAATGAAAAGAGTTGGATTTCCATCTTTAAAAAGGAAGGTTTTGACTTACTGTAGATGTGTAAGAAGAGTTGTATGTACAAAGTTCACAGATTCCTCTAACAGCAGTTGGATATAAGGTTAAAGGAGGAACCTGGAGCCAGGGACCCTGCAATGAGCACCTGTAACCTGCAGCTAAAAATGAAGAACTGTGATCTCCAATCCCATTATTTGTTTGCGTCTCTCTTTTTGTCTAGAGCTGGCTTGATCTAAGACAGGCTAGTCAGATGGAATAGGTAGTGTTATATTTGGAAAGGAATGTCAAGAATAACGGCAAAGATGAGGTTGCTGCTTATTTGTCTTGCACTTTTCTAAATACTTTGTATAAATGATCTGATCTTCATTCACTCACCACAAATTGAGCTAGCACTGTTACTGATCTTTATTTTATTAAAAATATTTTAGAGATTATTTTATGTGTATGAATATATTGCCTGCATTTACATATGTGCATCATGTGTATACCGGGTGCCGTCGAATTCAGAAAAGGACATTGGCAGATTGGTAGGTTGGTAGTTCCAGTATATCTGGAACTGGAGTTATGGATGGTTGTGAGCAGTCATGTGGGTGTTAGGAACTGAACCCAGGTCCTTGGCAAGAGCAACAACTACTCTTAACCACTGAGTCGTCTCTCCAGCCCCTAATCTCTAGTTTCAAAAAAGAAAAAAAAGTATAGGGTCATTACAATACTGCTTTCTACTGGCCACATAGTCTAGAAGTGGCAGAACTGTGACATAAACATCTGTGCCCACACTAAAAGAAACAAAACCCAACCCTTTCTTGAAACAGTGTCAGGGTTACAGGGAAGTCGTGGAACCAGCAAAAGGAAAAGCAAGTGTACTTCATTCAGATTCTTAAAACAGTAGTATTTACTATGTTTGTTATGGTCTTTTCTCTTTACATACAATTATACTTTTTTTTTTTTTTTTAAAAAAAAACAGCTTAGACTTACTTGTGGACACAGTGAACTCTAAAAAAAACAATTTTTCTCACATCACATTATCAAATCAGGTTATTACTGTTTATTCAATTCATACTTTAGTCAAGTTTTGTAAAGGACAGAACAACAACAACAACAACAACAAAAAATCACTTGGTGTAGTTCAGGATTCCATCCAGGATTGCTGTGAAGAGTCAGTATCTTAAATCTCTGCACTGCTCAGCCTGTGGTGTGTTCATGTGTATGCAAGTGTGTGAGTTGAGTGTGTGTGTATATGTGCGTGCACATGTATGGTTGGAAGGTAAAGGTCAGCCTTAGGTGGTGTTCCTCAGGAATGTCATTTAGCTTGTTTTCTGAGACAGGATCCCTCTGGATTGGGACTGGCCTCAGGGATCTTACTGTTTCATCTTCCCCAGCAGTGGGATTACAAGTGTTTGCCATCACACCCAGTTTTTAAATGTGGGCTCTGGGAATTGAACTCAGGTCCTTCTCCTTGCATATTAAGCTCTTTACCCACTGTGCTATCTCCCCAGTCTTGGTATTGGAGTTGTTAATCTAGTACTCAGTGTTTTAGTTATTGTTCTATTGTTGTGAAGAGACACCATGACCAAGGAAACCTATAGTTATAAAAGAAAGCATTTAATTGGGGGCTTATTTACAGTTTCAGAGGGTTCTCTAAAGGAACAGAAGTGATAGGATAAATATCCATCCATCCAGCTAGTCCAACAATGGCTGTCTATCAACAGAAGTCTAAGAATCCAGTAAATTTTTCAGTCCATAAGGCTGGATGCCTTATTTGGTCTTTAGTATGCTGGAGTCCTGAAAGAGTAGGCTCAAATGCCAGTGAAGGAATGAACTTGCCAACCAGAGCAAGGGCAAGCAGGCAAAGACAGAGACACTGGACTTAACATGGGCTTTTGAATTCTCAACGCCTACCCCTAGCAGCACACCTTCAACAGGGACATACCTAATCCTTGTAATCCTTCTCATATAATTCTACTCCCTGGTGACTAAGCATTCAAATATATGCGCCTGTGGTGGTCATTCTCATTCAAACCATCACAGAGCCCATAATTTCAGTAGAGTTTGGAACAACTGATAACCCCACACAGTTTCAAGTGTTGCCTTGCTATATGTTTGCATCTAACAAAGTGTTGCATCCTTTCCCTGCCTTATGAAATCTTAGCAGGTAACATAATAGTAGTTCCTTGCAAATTTTAACAAAAATGCACTTACTGAGAATTCACATAGCACATCAGTCAGTTTACTGTGTATATGTTTACTTGTTAGTATGTCTGTGTCCTAATTAAAACAGGCTGGTTGTGTAGTTTAGTGACCAGTCTCCTTCAGTTTCTTAATGAATGGTGCTTTTTTTTCCCCCTTCCTGTCCTCTTCTGGAAAATGAGTGTCAATACAGAGCCACATTCCTTATCTGTTGGGCGATGAAATTAGACTACTCATTAGCTGCAGCAGCACTTACAGGCATTGAGACAGAAATGGATCATTGCTACAGGTGTCCAGCAAGCCACATTTAATCACTGGCATTGCAAGACAAATCTGTCGGCATGCATAGCTGTAAGTGCACCCCATTTGCATTTGGAGGTGTCAGAGGAGGATAATGCTTTATTAACTGTGATAGGTCTCTCCTTCTCTTCCTCTCCCTTCCCCTCTTTATTAAGGGATCTGACATGACTATGCAAATCTATGAGTCATTATATGAGCATTTTAAACTATGTTAGTTTAAAATGATGAAGGGTTTCAGAGTTAAAGGTAAAGTCTGTTTTACTACAAGTCATTCTTATCCTTGAGAATGCATGGGCCATTTTGTGTCTTTCCACCCAGAGCTTCAACCTTTGAAAGGATTTTTTTAAAGGTTCCAACACTATAAAGCATCTGATTTAAGTGAAAAGCACTCTAAATACTTCCCCAAGTACTCCCTTCTGGATTAAAACGTCACAAAAATGTTGTAAACACTCCCAGCCATGTTCCAGAGGACAATTTAAACAAACATTATTTTGCTCTTTTGTCTGGAAAAGTAATTTCTGAAGTGAAGAGTTCAGAACTTTTAGCCTTACACACTATGTAGTAAGGAAAAAAAAACATATTTTAAGCATCAGAAGCAGAATACACAACAGGCTTTGTCTCATTGAACAAAAGAACACGCTTTCTCTTCGATCATTTCCAGCTGTATGATCTGCCTTCATGGGATCAGAAATTAACAGCATATGGCATCTGGCTACCTGCACAGACTGCATATAAATCAGAAATCTTCAGAAAGATTAACTGGGCTGATGGTTGAAAGTGGAGAGGGAGTCCCCAAATTCCACTTCTTCCACAGAGGCAATAACCCCAGCTAAGGAAGGCAGGAGAAATCATTTTGTCTAATCAGATGTCAGCTCTAGTCCTGAGAAGTGACTTGAATCACAGACTGTCTCACCTCCTACACAGCTGCAGAGCATAACACTACTGGTAGAACTGGTTTGTATCCCACATAAAGAGGAAAGTTCTATAAGGGAGGGAAAAAAGAACAACAACAACAACAAAAAAGTCCTGGATTAAACATATTACAATGGTGTTGGACCAAACAATCCAGAAACAAAGACAATCCAACTTATAGAGCTCACTGAATCTTAGTTCAAGGCTATGTGTTTTCTTATATGTAAGAAGGAAGCTTACTGAATGTTGAGAGAACATTGCTTCTATGACCAGTAATTGACAAAACTCTTTCTAGAAGGGGTGGGACTCTGAGTTTAAAAGAATGTAGAAGATAGTAAAATGTGGGGCATTTACCCACCAACCCCACAGCTTCCCAGAGTTTTCTTGAGTGTGAGCAGCAGGAAATATTAGATAGAAGGATTTATTGCGGAGAATCTTGCGGAGATAAACAGATAGAAATAAAGGATAGCCTCGAGAGGGCCTGGAACCTATTCCAATGGGCCCCGACTATCTCTGCCCCAGGGTTTTTATAGAGACGCCAAGGGGTGGAGCAAATGACCTCCTCCCCCAGCACAGCCAAGTGCAGACCATCTCAGACACCTGCACTCAGACCCGTGGTCCTAATCATCCCCTATGCAGACCTGCTGGGTAAAGCCATGAGGAACCCGAGAACAGGCTCCCACAGTGAACATGACCATTTATAAGAGATGGGACCTTCTTAATTGTGGAGATCCACTTGAGAGAAGTCCCAGGGATGGTGTGATTGAAGGGAGCTTGAGAGTGTATGTGATCTGCTGGGCTAGTTAGAGCATTGATATTACTTGTTCTCCAGAAGAGAACTGAGAGGCTATAGACCTTTAGGACCAGGGTTCTTATGGGTCATTAGGCCAATGGAGGCATGCCCTTAAAAGAGATTTGGGATCCCATCCCCTTCCTCCAACTCCCCTGCTTTCTGGCTGTTGAGATGAGTGCATTTCCTCTGTCACGTGCTCCCATCATTGCCATTTGGCTCCCCCACTAGAGGTCCAAAACATCGGGTCTACCTGATCTTAGACTAGACCTCTACAACTGTCTTAGGGTTTTATTGCTTTTATGAGACATCATAACCATGGAAACTCTATTTTTTGAATTTATTTTATTTTATTTTACAATATAATTCAACTTTACATATCAGCCACAGATTCCGCTGTTCTCCCCTCTCCCGCCCCGCCCCCTCCCGCCTCGGACCCCCCACCCCCCATTTCCATCTCCTCCAGGGCAAAGACTCCCCCAAGGATTGAGATCAACCTGGTGGACTCAGTCCAGGCAGGTCTAGTCCCCGCCTCCCAGGCTGAGCCAAGCGTCTCTGCTAAGCCCCAGGTTTCAAACAGCCAATTCATGCACTGAGCACAGGACCCGGTCCAACTGCCTGGATGCCTCCCAAACAGATCAAGCCAATCAACTGTCTCATCCATTCAGAGGGCCTGATCCAGTTGGGGGCCCCTCAGCCATTGGTTCACAGTTCATGTGTTTCCATTCATTTGGCCACTCGTCCCTATATTCCATCCATCCCTGGTCCCAACAACTCTTGCTCACATAAACCCTCCTCCTTCTCACCAATTGGACTCCCGGAGCTCCACCCAGGGCCTGACCGTGGATATCTGCATCCAGTTCCCTCAGTCATTGGATAGGGTTTCTAGCACGACAATTAGGGTGTTTGGCCATCCTATCACCAGAGTAGGTCAGTTCAGGCTATTTCTCGACTATTGCCAGCAGTCTATTGTGGGGGCATCTTTGTGGATTTCTGTGGGCCTCTCTAGCACTTTGCTTCTTCCTATTCTCATGTGGTCTTCATTTACCATGAACATTCCTTGTGTTCCCTCTCTGTTCTTGATCCAGTTGGGATCTCCCGCTCCCCCAAGTTCTCTTTCCCTCTACCCTCGCCCCTCATTACCCCCACTCACGGCCAGACTGTTCATGTAGATCTCATCCATTTCTCCATCATTGGGCGATCCCTGTGTCTGTCTTGGGGCCCTGTTTTCCAGGTAGCCTCCCTGGTGTTGTGAGTTGCCATCCAGTCATCCTTGTTCCACAACTAGTATTCTCCTATGAGTGGGTACATACCATGTTTGTCTTTCTGAGTCTGGGTTACCTTACTCAGGAGGATTTTTTCTAGATCCATCCATTTGCCTGCAAGCCTCATGATGTCATTGTTTTTCTCTGCTGAGTAGTATTCCATTGTGTATATGTACCACAGTTTATTTATCCATTCTTCGGTTGAAGGGCATCTAGGTTGTTTCCAGGTTCTGGCTATTACAAATAATGCTGATATGAACATAGCTGAGCAAGTGCCCTTGTGGTATGATTGAGCATTCCTTGGGTATATGCCCAAGAGTGGTATAGGTGGATCTTGGGGGAGGTTGATTCCCAATTTTCTTTCTTTTTTTTTGAATTTATTTTATTTTATTTTACAATATAATTCAACTTTACATATCAGCCATAGATTCCCCTGTTCTCCCCCTACCTCCCTGCCCCCTCCCCCCCACCCCCCATTTCCATCTCCTCCAGGGCAAAGACTCCCCCAAGGATTGAGATCAACCTGGTGGACTCAGTCCAGGCAGGTCTAGTCCCCTCCTCCCAGGCTGAGCCAAGCGTCTCTGCTAAGCCCCAGGTTTCAAACAGCCAATTCATGCACTGAGCACAGGACCCGGTCCAACTGCCTGGATGCCTCCCAGACAGATCAAGCCAATCAACTGCATTCCCAATTTTCTAAGAAAGCGCCATATTGATTTCCAAAGTGGCTGTACAAGCTTGCATTCCCACCAACAGTGGAGGAGAGTTCCCCTAGCTCCACATCCTCTCCAGCACAAGGTGTCTTCAGTGTTTTTGATCTTAGCCATTCTGACTGGCGTAAGGTGGTATCTCAGAGTTGTTTTGATTTGCATTTCCCTAATGATTAGGGAATGTTGAGAAATTCCTTAAATGTCCTTCAGCCATTTGTGTTTCCTCTGCTGAGAATTCTCTGTTTAGTTCTATAGCCCATTTCTTAATTGGACTGTTGGGCATTTTGATGTCTAATTTCTTGAGTTCCTTATATATTCTGGATATCAGTCCTCTG